>LPNX011218927.1:735233-847793 GCA_001517045.1 Pseudotsuga menziesii
GTTGAATGGAAGAACCACACTTTAAAAGAAATGGCTAATTGTATGATTCAATCTAAGTGACTAAGTCTTCAATTTTGGGATGAATCCATAAATTATGGAAATTGCATAGTTAATCACACCCCCACTAAAGCTTTACAAGGTATCACACCGGAAGAATCATGGAGTAAAATTAAACCAGATGTAAGTCACTTTTATGTGTTTGGTAGTGAAGCATGGGCTCACATTCCAGACGAAAAATAGAAAGCATTGCAACCAAAAAGTGAAAAGTGCATATTTGTTGGATATTCTAAAGATGTAAAAGGTTATATACTTCTTTATCCACATTCCCATGATATAATCATTAGAAGAGATGTTAAATTTGATGAAAATATTTTATCCTGTGAGCCTAACTCAATGTTTGTGCCAGCTTTAGCCTTCAATCCTGATTCAGTGCTGGCGCATTCTTCTACTTCCAACTTCCTTGGTATATTTCCAACTCTAGTTTTTTATGATGACAGTGAGTATGAAAAACCACCTCCACCAGCTCATGTTCCTCTAGTTGCACCAACACAATTGCTTCCTCGATGGGTCCGTTCAACATGTGAAGCAGTTGGTGATATTGTTGGTGATCCTAGAGATCAACATTGAACACGTTCTTAGTTCCACCAAGCTTCTTCTCTTTTGGCTCAGGTTTCAGAGAATCATTCTCTAGAGACTTTTTCAAAAGCTTCAAGAAATCCATATTGGAATGCAGCTATGGATGAAGAATATCATTCTTTAATGGAGAATGATACTTGGGATCTTGTACCTCTTGCAAAAGGAAGAAAACTTGTCATATCTAATTGGTTCTAAAGAACTGGATATGCATCAGACAAAAGTGTTGAAAGACTTAAGGAAAGGTTAGTTGCTAATGGTTTTTCCCAAGTTGAAGCGATTGAATACAATGAAACCTTTTCTCCTGTCACAAAAATGAACTCCATTCGCCTTGTTCTTTCCCTTGTAGCCTTACATAAGTGGGAAGTCCATCAAATTGATGTCAAGTATGCATTCTTAAATGGTGATTTACAAGTGGAAATTTACATGGATCAACCTAGTGGATATGTTCAGAATAAATCTAGCCTTGTATATCGCCTTAAGAAATCCTTATATGGCCTTAAGCAAGCTCTTAGAGCTTGGTATGCCAAAATGGATAGATTTCTACTTGACACTAGTTTTTATAGATGTCGTTCTAACCCCAATGTCTATACCAAGAAAGTTGGAAACCATCTTATCATACTTTCTCTATATGTTGATGATCTTATTGTTACAGATAGTGACCCTAATATTTTAATCCATGTGAAATCCAGTCTTAAGAAAAAAGTTGAAATGTCAGACTTAGGACATTTGCATTATTTTCTTGGTCTCCAAGTATTGCAAACCAAAGAAGGAATATTTATTTCTCATCCTAAGTATGCTTGTGACCTTCTTCATCGCTTTCACATGGAAGATTGTAAACCATCCCCTTCTCCCTTCCAGTCTAGAGTCAAACTTTCTTCCACATGTAATTCACTTGAAGTAGATGCCACCTTGTATCATCAGCTTGTTAGTAGTCTCTTATACTTGACTCATTCCAATCTTGTCCTTTCTTTTGTCATTGGTTGTGTTTCCCACTATATGCAAACACCTCATGAAAGTCACTGGAAATCAACGAAAATAATACTTCAATATATTCAGGGTATAATTCAGTTCGGGATTCATTATAGTATAGGGGGGACTCCTATGTTGGTTGGTTTCAATGATTCAAATTGGGTCGGTGATCTTGATGATTGAAGTTCTACTATAGGTTATGTTTTCAATCTAGGATTTGGCCCTATCGCTTGGGATTGTAAGAAACAACAAGCTCTTTCTCTTTTTTCAGCAAAAGCAGAATATCGAGCCGTAGTTAATGCTAGTCAAGAATTTTTATGTCTTCAACAGATCGTTTAGAGTTTGGATTCGAGCAACAACAACCTACTCCACTTTGGTGCGACCATCAAAGTTCCATCAAGCTTGCCAAAGATCTAGTTCAACATCAACACAACAAACACATTGAGTTATCCAAATCTTGGGGGCCGAGACTCGGAAGGCTTGGATGCTGAGAGAGGAGTAGAAGAGATAACATAATGGACCAGCTGTGAGAAATACATGACAATGAGATCTGGGCTGTGAATAGCCTAGACAAAGAAACATAAAGTAAATACGTCACATGGATGGGTGAGGCTCAAAGAGGGTTCTTTGAGCCTCACCTCTCAAACCATATTAAGAAAAGAACTCAAAACCAATAACCCAATAACTCAATAGAGTAAGATAAATGTAGGATGCCAAAAATCCTTGAATGCTTTATTGAGAAGGCATAGAGCCTTTTTATAACATTATTACAATGTTCCTTGGGGAAATACCATGGGTCAAAACCATGGGTTGTGAAATACCATGGATGAGAGAGTGTTGAGGCCTGGAAATTCACAGGCAACAACAGCAAGGGATTCTCCCCAGTCAATGTTCCAAACTAGCCCGTGACTGTTTGGTGTAGGGAATCCATCCAGTTTGCGGTCCGGCTACCGTAGGTCAAGTAACAAAACAAAGGTTTTACCGGTTGCGGCCCGATCCACCGTGTATGTTTTTGTATTTTGACTTAAATTATGAGATGCACGTGCCTAATTAACAATGCGGGGTGATAAGGATGCAAGGAGTAGTCACAACGTGATGCGTAGGTTCTTACCTCTCGTCTTAGGACTCACAAACATCTAAATCACATATGCAGCAATCAAGTAAACTAACTATTTATCTATCTATCCATCTATCCCCGGGGAGCCAAATTGTAACTTATTTATGAGTAATGTGTATTGTGCATGCATTATAAAGAGAAATTACAGATAGCTGATATTCCTTCCTACAACACATGAACGATTAAAGATATTTAGATAATCAGATAGCCAATTGTTTATGAAAAGCATGCATTACTCATGGTGGTAATTCCACAAAATAAACCAGAAATCATTCAAACAAGAACATAGGCTCTAAGAGTTGGAACGATCTCACAGTTGATGGACAAAAAGATAGAAAAACGAAATAGTTCATCTTTCCGCAATCCACAGCATAGCATTTTAAAATCCCACCAATCTTTCTCCAACAGGCAAACAATAATTCTTTATTGCAAAGAAAAATAGATTTTCTTACAATATCGCTTTACATGTCTAACTGGGAAAAATCCCCCTCTTCCTCTAAGTCTTCTATAGTTATAAAAAAAGGATGAGACTATTGGGATTCCCACAAATGACTTTTGGGCTTCCCAACTCTTCGCCTCCCAAAAATTCACTTTCCTTAAGTGTTTACAAAATTGTTACATATTACAAAAGTGAATAATTATTCACGAGGAGGGCCCTGCTTGAGCACTTAGGAATTTATTCCATGCCAAAGCCTCAGATGCAATGCCTTCAAACATGCAAGGTTCCAAAAACTGGATGTTTATCTCAAACTTTGCAGATTGGTTCTTGGTGGCCTCAATTCTATCCGCACTTAAACGAAGCTGATCCTCCAATAGCTGCACACTGATGGCGGAATGATCTACTTCATTCCTTAATATCTGGTTGTCAAGAGCCCTAAGGTGTTGTACTTTTGCTTCCTCCTCTTGATACCTCTTCTGCAAAATCTCCACAAATGAGTTGTGGTCTAGAAAAACATCTAGCCTCTACTTAGCTTCTATTTGGCACCGGTTATAGGTAATTAGGAGCCTTCTGAAGAAACCCGCGCATGCTCCTTTAGTTTTTCTAGCAGCTTTTTTGAAATCTTCTGCTGTGTTTATGGCAAACTCTAATGAGTCGTAATCCTGCTTCAGGGCCTGTCGATCTTTCGAGGGCAGCTCTGCAGGAGTTTCTTCATTATTTTCCAGCCTTTCCATTCTTGCTGTCAAGACTTCTAGGACGTCTTGAGATCTATCAACAAAATAAGAGGAAGTCTCCAAAATTTCCTCTAATCAGCCGTCTATTTGCAAAACTTTGCATCTCTCTTCTTCCATGGCGGTTTGCAGCTGAAGCATCTTGGCCTTTTGTGCTAGCACATGTTCTTCAAAAGGTTGGAGGTTAACCTGCTACTCTTTTGATTCCTCTAGAGCAGTTGTTAGAGAAGAAATCTACTCTTGAAGTTTCAATTCTTGTTCTTGAGCTTGCTTCTCACTTGCCTCCAAAGTGGTCTTTTGCAGCTCTAAGTCTTCTATCTTTCCCAGTAGTTGTTCCTTATCCATCCTTAACTCTTGATACTCCTGCTGCATTTTCTCTAAACACTCTTGTGCAGTCTCCATAGATCTTCTTTCTGCTTGGAGAACCTGCAATTCAGCCTTAGAAGACTTCATCTCCCTTTGCACTTCTTCAAATTTTCTCTCCAGCTTGATGTTTTCTTCTCTCTCCTTTCTTAATGTGTCCTTAAGATGAGAAGGAGACTTCTTGGATTGCTCCAGGTCTGTCATAATATTATCCACATTATCCTCCGAGGCATGGATCAGTGCAGCTCCGGCTCTGATGGCGAATCTAGGATCTCGGGCTGTTCCAAATACAACGGGCATATACGTTATCATTTTCCCAGATAGACCTCTTGTTTCAACCTTCCTTTCCATTATCTTCACTATCCTCTTTGTCTCCTTGTCATAGAAAACAATATTGAAATCAGGGATTTCTTCACCCACCTTCTATACAAAAGGGACCAGTTTAAGTGTGGGGACCACAGATTGTCCAGGTGTGCTGGAAGCAGGTACTTATGGGTCTTGTACCTCGAGGTTTTCCATGTCCTGGGTTTGACCGCCAGCTGTGTCAGAGGCTGACTGTTCTGTCTCTGTCTGAGTCAGCTTTAGCCTCTCTGCTTCTTGTTTCTGAAGCTCCTCATCAAGCTTCCTTTTCTTTTCTTCTTCTTCATGTCTCGCATCTTCCTCTGCCTTTTTGGCTGCTTCTTGGGAAACTCTATTTTTTTCTTCTTCTTCTCCCTACAGCCACCCTGTAGCTTCTTGTGCCAACCTTTGGGCTTCCTCTTTTCATTTCCTTGCTTCTTCATTAGCTTTGGCTTGTTCATCTGCTCCCTTCGCACCTTTTGTGGTAATCTTCTTCTTGAACCTTCTCCTCAAGGCTGTTATGTTCAATGCACTATGGAAGATGGATTCTTCTCTATCCCAATGGTGGGTGTATTTGAAATGGACGTTGTATTCTTTGCAGTGTTCAGCCACTTTACTACGGGAGCCATTTCTATGGAAGGGCATCTCACCAAAATGAAACCTTTCCAAGTCTTCTACAAACTTATCTGCTTGTTTCACTCTGGTGAACTTATAACTTCCTAACTTGAAGGGCAGAGGGGGATAGGCATCCTTCTTATGCTAAAATAAAAAGCTTACTATGCCATCCAGGAAGACTTGCTTAACTGCTTCCTTATGAATGATGTAGTCAGTGGCGTATTTGGGCAGTAGGGAGAGTGCTCTGGAACCTTTGAACATTCTAAAGTAGAGGCCATCCTTGGTCAAATAATAGTCCTCATACTCCTCAATTACCTACAATGCCTCTTCCAACATGCAGTCACATTCCTTCAGAAAAATGAGAGTATACAGTGGCATGATGAACTGTTTGCAGATTTCCTGGTAATGACTGTGGTACTTGTTCGCCCACAGTGGCTTGTATGCAGCATAAACATGCATCCTCTCCCTGTCCCAGATGCACTTGAGGCCAGGGAAAGGTTTATTGCACAATATACAATCGACAAGTATGGAAATCATGTAGAATTCAAACCTCTTTTGGGACACTCCTCCCAAAGCTGAGGCCATGCAGGCTGAAAGGCTGTTTGATACAATGTTGGCCCAGTTGAAAATGGTCCCCTAGGTTGCAACATAAAAAATAATTGGCATCCATTCTAATTTGAAGCTCTTGCCATGAGCTCTTCCAAAAATCCTGTTAAGCATTAAAGCGATGAATCTATACAGGGCCCTTAGGCTTGCTATATCATATTCTCCTGTAGGCTTGGTTCTGAAATGTTTTCCAGATAACAACATTCTTTTAAGGGTCTCCACAAGGTCCATTCTAATGTTTGTGCTTCTGGCAGGTGGTAGGCCAGGGCTACATATCCTGGGCTATAGGCAGCATAGCCCTGTTTGTCAACATTTTCCAGGATCATAGTGGTTACATCTGCCCAGGGAAGAATCCAACCAATCACTTCAGAGTATGGGAAAAGCTCTGGTCTGGTGGAAATCTTCATCAGTGAAGATCTCTCTATATTGGCATATATTCCTTCTTCTTCCAAGCCCATATCAGGCACCTCTCGGCGCGTAATCAACCTGTATATCTCTCCCCATTGGTACTCAGGTTCTACATCAGATATACACTTGGTGTCTTCATAGATGTATTCGGTTTTGGTAATAAATTCCACTTCAGGATCCTCTTCAACCACAGGGGCCTTCTTCTTCTGTTGCTTCAACATTTTGAATTCGGAATCTTCCTGTCATATATGAGATCATAATCATTAAGACATTTCCGACTAAGTTGTAAACATTGACACAACAATGTGTAGTGTTTAACTTCGTCTATGTTTAACATGATGGAAAATAGTTACATGAAGCAAATATGTGTAAGCTAACACTGCTGTCTAATACCAAAACAGTTCTATCAACAAATTTCAAGCAGGAAATAAATCTACATTAACATGAAGAAAACTCCAGCTCTCTGAGGGCGCCATGATCATCGCACTGCGCAGGAATGATAGGGGAAAATATTCAAGCTTTTCCAATGGTGAGCTTTCAAGAAAACACTGTCTACGTGAATCTGTGGTCAATAAGGTTACGCAGTGTTACGCAACCCCCAACTGGCTCGGGTGTGAAACAAGTCGTGCGGAACAACGCGGTGAAATGCAAGTAGCATGAAAGTGGGAAACCAGTATAACAATCACAGGGAGGGGCCATAAAACCTCCTGTTATCGACCCATCATGGAAACGGGCAGATTGGTGTAGACAATGTAACAGCCATCTGCACCAATCGCCCTATTCACTAAACGCAAGGTCGAAACGCACAATGGCTGTGGAGGGAACTACCCTGTGGGCCACAAAACCGCTTCTACTGACAATTACGATACAAGCACCCCATCCACTATATATGCATGTAACTAACGGGGCCAAGGAAAAAAAAACCCAACCGTAGAAAAATCAACAAGAATCTCGAACGGAACAAGATAATGCAACGAGGAGCCTACCTGGCAACGCTGTGTGAACGGCGAGAAGAAGGTGGTCAAGCTTCCACGGTTGAGCCACCTGGAAATGTGGGTACACCGACAATGGGGGTCCTTTGCTATCTTGAGAGAACGACAACACACGAGAGCGATAGATCACGACAGTCAAAATGACAATAGAATAGAATAATTCACACAACCCCATATATATATAGTCACCCAATAAAATCGAACGACGGAGACAAATGGATCGGAGGTCGCAAGCGTAATTCCTTCCGCAACGTTGGGTGGTAGAACCACTAAGCTATCCGTGGGGATAATCGGGAGAAAATAATAATGCATCGGAGCTTACAACATTAATAAATTAGAGCGATAGCGGAAACGGGAGCTGCAATGGCGGAACCGTAAAGGACAACACGGTCCACGATGGGAAAAAATCTAGATTGAAGGAAAATCGACTAAACGACCGGATGGATAGTTCTTTCTGCTGCCGCAACAGCGGAAGCCCATGACTTAAGGAGCGGTGAAAACAACAACGCGAGGTCTGAAAAAAATCGAAGTGAAAATCGGGAGACTTTTCCATCTTCCGTTCGCAACTGCGGAAACCAAAGTAACAACATGTTTTGACTCGAAACCAAAGGTCAGCCGACAAACGCGTCGAAGAATAATAATGAGGCTGAAACTTATTATTCTTCTGCAACGGCAGGGTTGCTAGCAAATACTCTTCCGACTCAAGCACTTGAAATGCACTCAAAGGAAAAACAAACGTGGATCATTTCAGGAACAAATCTTTCTGAAGAATCAGTGAATCAAATTAAAGAAGAAAATCAAATCAACCTAAGCAAACGGAGGGTCCCGAATTTTTTTGAATTTTGGGAAATTGTTGCAGCTGCAACAGAGAGGTACAATGTGCCTTGAATCCATACCATGGAACAAAACCATGGGTTTTCAATTACCATATATGAGAGAGGGTGGCCTCTCCATTTAATGATTTTATGATGTCTGAGAGAGGGTGGCCTCTCCATTTAATGCTTTTATCACTCATCCATCCGAATTTAGACCATATGCCCCTTGAAATTCGAATCATTCTTCCCCCCTTAGTAAATGATGGTCCCCATCATTTCATGCTAAAAAGAGACCAATGATTACAATGTGCCAATTGCCAATGAAGAGAAGGGTTTTGTGTGGTTAACCCATAACTGTGGGTTTTGTGTGGTTGACCCCTAACCATAACCACGATTGTGTGTTTTGTGTGGTTGACCCCTAACCATAACTATGGGTTTTGTGTGGTTGACCCTTAACCATGATTACAATACATAACCATGGGATTTATGTGGTTGATCCATAACTATGGGTTTTTTGTGATTAACCCATAACCATGATTACAATAGGATTTCATAAAAGTCCAAAAATGGTCTTCGATGAAGTTGATGTCTCACTGCAAATCCATTCATATATTTTGATGCAAGTTATGAAATTGAATTCCATTGAAGACTCATTGTATATATCCAAGAAGCATTTCCATCCATATAACATACTTTCTCTGTGGTGTCCCAAGGAGTGAGAAATTTGTTTCTAAAGCTCAAGGGACACTCGTGTACTAGTTTTCCAGACATATGTTGCTTCAATCGATGATATCTCTCAAACCAGAGATCCAAATGAAAAACCACAAAATACCCATTTTAGCTAATGGAAATATATTTCCAATGAGCTGTGGTAGAGCCTTTGATATGTTGTGTAGAGTGAGTGGTGTTAGTATTATTAATCCTCCCTTGTCCAATTCGGTCATATGTCTAAATCAGGAGTTCATTCAGTCTATTTACCACTGGGTCTACTTGGCCTAATTGGGACACATGTTTTAGTTACTAAAGTGTGGGGAACACTAATTGAGGCATACTGCCACTAATTACACTTTATTGCATCATTTTAGGAGCCTCCTATTATCACATATATAGTAGCCAAGCTACCATATTCTATTTTTCAGACACGGTACATTTTTCAGCCAGATCTCTTACATGTGAGATGCTGAGATGAGCAGTTTTGATGGATCATTATTATGTTAGTGGACTATTGTACTCTCCCATGTCAGGACTGAGTCTCAGGACACTCAGATTTGAGGACCGATGTAGCGATTTATGTCATTTCAGAGCAGTCATTGATGCCTAATTTTATATCAGTTCTTTCTCATTGGACATATGGTGTCTCAGATAGGATTATATTGCATGGTTATGACTCAGCATTTTATATTGTGTTATGGTTATTATTGCTCTTATACTAATTCTTGTGACATGTATTAACTTGTGGTATCATGATCTGGTGGTCATAATTATATGGACTTGGTTGTATCTTGTACCATGTATTGATGTCCTTACTTAGAATTGGAAGTTCTTGATCTATACTCATTGGTTTTACCCTCCTTAGGGAGAATAGAGGTAGTCATTCCCACCATTGTTTTGGCTTGCCGGTTTTGGCTCCATCATTCACTGTCTTCACCCATCCATTACCTTCAATTTTAGTTTCAACCCGACTAAATTCTTGACTTATGGAATGGAGGACCTTTTTCCCACTAGAACTTTTGTTGGACAAGCCTCCCTGTTTATAATGTGTCTCGGATCTAAGTTGGTGACAGAACTTGCCTTTGGTAAGTTGGATTGTTGCCCCGATGTTTGGCATTGTGCAGAACTCCCCCTAGTCACTTAAGATGTTGTTGGCTAAAACTAAAAGCTCATGTACTGCTTATATTGGAAATATTGAATATGAGCCCATGGAAAATGAAAATTATAAAACTGTGTTTCTTAACATATGTAAAAAGGGAAAAAGCAATGAAATGCTAAAATACTCCTTGAAGAGTATAAGAAAAGGTCTAAAAAAGCAATGGTTTAAAATATGCTATATCCAAAAATTGATGACCTTATTAAAATAAATATGTCCCGGATGAAAGCTGCAATTAGTTGTCCTTTTAAGCACTGGTGAAGTCCCAGAAGGGTCATATAGGCCAAAAAGGCCATGGAATAAAATGATAGTCCTAATGAACTTGGATCAAGCTTGATGTAGTCATGATGCCTAAGTTGAATAAGCACTCTCTAAACAACTCACCCATTTGTGAGGCACTGCCATTCCTTGTGTTGTTGTTTGTCTGACATTGGTTATAGTGAGTATTCCCTTTCCATATCCGAAGTGTCATGATGTTGAGTAAGAAGTCATCCTTTTACTTATCCTTGTCAATTTCATCCTTCACCCTTCACAAGCAAAATGACTACAGCTATGAAGTGAGTATAGTATTGAAAGTCTAAGTCTGAGTAATAATAAATAAAGCCTTATATATGTATTTATTGATGTACCTCTAGTGAAATGATTGCTACATGTTGTGATTATTACTTGAATGAGTTGTATAGCATGTCTTATCCTTTTAACGCTTGCAGTAGATGGATGATAGTCTGAGTTATTATTGGTGTTTGATCATTTACAGAGGGTTATATTGTTTATTAGATATGGTTGATGATCAGATAGAGACCTATGAGGGTATGAGTATACACCTTAGATAGATTTGGACTCTTTGAGTCTAATGAGATAGTTTATTTCCAATTTCGGGCACTTGCAGATATGATTAGGCTCATTCTGCCTTTCTGATGTAGCTTTTCTTCACAGGTTGATATGTTTGAGTAGGGAGATGTTTTAGTTGGATCTCCTAGGGCGTTGTATGGAACATAAGAGTGTAACCACTTGTTTGTACCATAGTACCCCCATCCTAGAGAGCCTGGTGGGATCAGTTTTGCAACACAGGCACCCTTGGAGGCTTGTTTTTGCAGGTTCACATTTCCTGAGATAGATTAAAAAATGATCAAATGGCTATTGAAGAAATCTACTAGGGCAAGGAAATGACATGGGATGAGTCATGATGATGAGAGTGATGTCCTCCACACCTTCTCTAGCAGTTGCAGCTCCTGATTGGGCCCACACCTATTTTTTTGGCATTTTTTATTATTTTCTAGAGCTCTTTTTGGAGGCTCACAATTTCCTCAAGGAGGCACAAAAGTCAAAGAATTAAATTGTTATATTATTTATTGTGCCATGTGGACACCCAAAGGGAGTTAGTCAAACACTCCTTGGACCCACCATGTGCTTTCATTTATTTCTTGTTGAGTGGGTTACCTTTTTTGGGTGGGTTAGTCCACTTTGATAAATTATGGTTATATTGATCCATGTATTGTATGTTGAGCTCATATCAACCATTGATTAGAACATTTCATCTTTTAATATTAGCCACTCGTTTTGAAAGTGGTTAGGATTTGGTTGTGATTGAGGTTCTCTCATTTCTATTTAAAGGAGAGAGCTTCTCATTTGTAAGGGGTCTTTGGCTCTTGGATTGAATAATAAAATTATTTTTTTGTGGAAATTTTTTTGGATCTGCTTTGCATCTGATGTGCTCAAATGGTGATTAGCTAGTCTTCAGCTTCCTAGCATTATGGAAATTCTCGTGAGATCTATATTTTTTGTGGCTATCATTGTTTTCTCTATAGGAGGGCGTTTTGGCTGGAGCGTTTTTGTAGGGGGGACCTCAACTCGCTCGATTCTCTTTGTCTTGGATCAGGGGGTTTTCATTAGTTTCATTGTGATCTATGATTACTTCATTTTATTGCCTTGTAGCATTTGGTTTCTTTATCTTGTATTACCAAATCTGATATGGTTGACGTTTGCTCATGCAGGGTAGGGGGCACATTAGTGGCTTGGAGCTTGCATATGCCATAGAAATCATGGGGATCTTCCAAAATTGATCGGGATAGCAAAGATCATCAGTGTTACAGACTTATACAAGCATTTCTAGGTAAGATTCAGGAGGTAATTCTCTTCTTTTTTAGATCTTATTCCATTGTACCTTGCTTTTCTTCAACTTTTTTTGAAAACTCCTAAAGCACTAAAAACCCTAAAAATAATAAACCTGGGAATAGTGCGATATTTTTCCAAACCATTTCTGGGTTTCATAGATCGAGCCTCCTCTTCATCAAATCAACTGAAACACTGGTCAAATTCCTCATAGTTTGACCTAGATCTAATTTTTAAGCAAAAAACCACATAAACCCCCACAGAAAAATTGACCTGTTAGTGTTTTGAGTTTTTCTTAGTTTTGACTTCACAGATGGATAAATCGGGTCCCACACAGCCTGAATCAACCCCAAAGTAGTCCGATTGCTTGACCATTTGACCTAGATCTGAAAAATTGACTGAAATTGCCCTAGCACCTCACTGAAAAATTAGACTTTTTTAGAAGTGAGTTTTTCTAAAATCTGACAAGATAGACAGATAGATCGAGTCCCGAGCATTCTAGAACACCCCCAATGCTGAGCTAGTTCTCTCTGGTTTTCCCTAGATCTGAAAAATTGGTTTTCAGCCTCCTAGCCTCCCTCATCAGATTCTGACTTTTCCAGATCTGATTTTTCTACTGATTTTCTGATTTGGGCTTGTAGATCAGGTCACCCTGACCTCTTCTCTCCTTCAACGCTGAGCCATTAGCCTCCAGGTAACCTTAGAACTATAGATCTATCCTCCTAAGCCCTAGCGCTAGCCATCCATTGAGTTGGGCTTCTTGTACCTTAGCTTTTCCGGACCAACTACTTTCTGGGTTCGTAGATCAATGTGTCTCCCAGGTGGGTTCTCTGAAACATTGGTTTACTGCTAACTCCATTGCCCAATGCACACAAGGCACTGATCTCCTAGCTAGCACTTTCCCCATCTTCACCTCATTTTTACTCCTTTTTCCAACACCTACTAATAGCTCAAGTCACCTATCCTTCATTATTTTTGTCCCCTTGGTACTAGGCAGTCCCAACTCTATTATTGCTCACCCTGTCACAGTTATGTTTCCCAAGACAGTGGTCATCTCCATCAGTTGCTAGTACCTTAACCCTAGAGCTAGGGTTTCCATTTACCTTGCACCTTAAGTACCCTGAAGCCCCATCTGATCTTCTTCTGGTGTCTAGGTCCGATCTCTCCTGTCGGGAGCAGATTTGGGTCTCCCCCATTGTTGTCTTGGACTAGGATAGAATAAAGTGAAGGCTTCCTTGATTGACATGACAACCTTCCATTTGGGAGTCTAGGAAGTCGTGGTTCCACCCCTTAGTTGCTTGCCCCTCTACCATCCATCCTGGATACACCTCACACAGGAAACTATAAGGTGGGTGATAACATTTTGGCACCGTTGCTGGGGAAGGTAGAGGCCTACCCTGGTTTGATATTTATCCTAAATCTCTCATCCCTTTCTCTTTTCCAACATTTTGGTGCCATTGCTGGGGAGGTAGAGGCCTACCTTGGTTCAACATACCTCATCTTTCCCTATGACATATCTTTTATTGGTGAATTACTTGTGTGGTTCACCTGGCAACTCCACCCCGCAACTCCACTGAGGATCGTACCCAACACATTAATTTTAAGTCCTTAGAGCATACCATAAATCCTAATGAATTCGGATGTATTTTTGAAGCACTGGACGGAAGTAACCAAGAACATGATTGAAACTAACAGACAAATAAATGAAAGGAATAGATGGAGGTCAGAATACAGGTATGAGGATGATCTCGGGCATGATTATGGGTATGAATCTAGTTATCACATTCTTTATGATACCCACCAACTTCCTCACCCATGCAATAAATATTTCCCGAGCATCCCGAGTGGACTTGTAAGTCGACATGAACCTAGAAATCATTCCCAGTCAAATCCTTATAGCTAAGTAACTAGAGTTGTTAAAAAGCAAGACAAACGGTCTCCTTTTGAATTTTCTGAAATACCGAGAGCACCTCATCCTATGCCAATGATTACACTAGGAGGATGCCCCGGTTCAATGGAAATAATGATATATCTATTGAAATTCATTTGGACATTCTCTGGGATTACATGGAATCTAGAGGTGCTGACAATGAAGATGTTTTTATGCGAGCCTTAGGAGAATCCTTGCAAGGGGATGTTCAACTATGGTTTGATCATTTAGCGCTAGGATCTGTCACTAGGTATGACATGTTCACAAATTTGTTAATTGATAGTTGGAGTAGGAACATTGATGATTCTTTAGAGTGTGAATTTAGCAATGATTATAATCAGTATATTGGCAATTTGCTTTCTAAATTCGATCATTCCTCTCTTGAAATGTTACAAATTATGAGCGTGCCTGCAATCCATAAGAATTTTACAGATTACTTTGAGGATAATGTTTCAAAACCCCATGCTGAAATTAAGAGGGATATCAATCAAATCATACAAGATACTTCGTTATTATTACCTGAAGCAGTCACAGAGCAAATCCTGGATTTGATCCATGGAAGGGAACTTGATCACCATCAAGAAGCATCCATAGTTGATCCTTCCATTTGTGAGTCCATTAAAGAGCCTTTAGAAGAGGAACTCCATAGTCATTTCCTAATAGATGATAATTTGAGTCAATATCCAACCTATATGAATCTGGATTTAGACCTTGATCACATCGCTGTAAAAGAAGAAAAGGGGGAAATTAATAAAACTTCAGTTGAAGAGCAATCATGTGGTCATAGTGTAGTTGAAGACCAAGTTTGTGAGGATAGAAATGAACATAGTAATGTTTTTCCTTATCAAATGAATGATGATGATCATTTATCCTCAGTTGAATGTAATGAACAATCTCAAGAAGAGCAATAACATGATGATGATATAATAGTAAGCGAGATTGACCTAGAACCTTCTTTGTCACATCTTTCGAACTGGAATATGTGTCCCAATAATCATCAAGAGCCTCCAAGGAATGATTCTTGTAATGTTGTTACTATTCCCCGTTATATTTCTTATCAAGGTGATTTGGTTGAGGAGATTAATCATAGTGAGTCTAGTTCTTGGGATGTTAGTTTTAATCTTGCCAATTTCTCTACCAAATGTCCCATATCACATGGAAGATTGGTGTTAACATCTTCAGGTGATCCAAATCAAGTCTTAATTTGTCAATCCACCCTCCCATCCCAGATTTTGAAGTCCTCTATGGTATCATGCAGTACATAGTCTCGAAAGTTCCAAATGGTCAATGGTAAAACATTTCATCTCCTTTCATCCTTGGTGCATAATGTTTTCAACTTTGCTAATTTCTTTGATTGGGTGAATGAAAAGCTCTATAAAGACCAATTCCATATTTTCTCATTTTATAAACAACAAATGGGATTAATCTCAATTTCTGGTTTAATGATTTCTAGTTTGTCCCTATTTTGTTTCACTATTGAGCATGATGTGGGTATGATTGAGTGTGCTAATCAGAAAGAGGAGGGAAACAATGATGACCTGGGGGGGATAAATTATGTATCGTATTCTTTTATTTCATCAAATTTAAACTTGCATAAATTTTATGATCCTATCGATCTATGGGTAGAAGAAGTTTGCAACAATCAATCTCATCCCTGGCATGATTTCATTTCTCTTCATCCATGTCTTTCTTTAATTTTCAAACAACAAGTTATAATGGCTTCAATTTTCATTCGCATTTCTCACAAGCCATCTTTGATTTATTGTATCATTAACTGTAAAGAAAGCTCAATAGATTTGTTCACCAAGTGGTTGCATTGAATTTATGATTTTACCTAACACTTGTCTAAATTGGTTAGAGTAGGGTAGGTAGGACATGAATAAGCCTTTCCCGATAGTAGTGTAGAATCTTGTTTTGTTGTCCGAAGCTCGCGTTTGAAGCTCTTAGTGTAATTATGTTTTCTTGCAAAATAAAAAATCAAACTTTTATTAGAAGTTATGGTTATAGATTAGATTTATTTTCTGTTTTTCAGTTTCATGCATCTTTATTTTCAGTATTTTATATATTATCCACATATTGTTCTAACGACTGGTCTGTGAGTTTGATATAGCTCTAGACATGCTGCAGGTAATCAGGTACATTTTTGGTAGCGGTTGCAAAGCTGGATGGATTGATTGAGGATGTGAGAAGCAGAGTGCGAGGACTAGAGATTCTAAGGTTCTCAAGTGATCTTTTTAGCAGAGCACTTGTCCCAGCTGGAGCCAGATGTTATCACATATATAGTAGCCAGGCTACCATATTCTATTTTTCAGACTCAGTACATTTTTCAGCCAGATCTCTTACATGTGAGATGCTGAGATGAGCAGTTTTGATGGATCATTATTATGTTAGTGGACTATTGTACTCTCCCATGTCAGGACCGAGTCTCAGGACACTCAGATTTGACGACTGATGTAGCCATTTATGTCATTTCAGAGCAATCAACGATGCCCAGTTTTATATCAGTTCTTTCTCATTGGACAGATGGTGTCTCAGATAGGATTATATTGCATGGTTATGACTCAACATTTTATATTGTGTTATGGTTATTATTTCTCTTATACTGATTCTTATGACATGTATTAACTTGTGGTATCATGATCTGGTAGTCATAATTATATGGACTTGGTTGTATCTTGTACTATGTATTGATGTCCTTACTTAGACTTGGAAGTTCTTGATCTATACTCATTGGTTTAACCCTCCTTAGGGAAAATAGAGGTACTTATTCCCACTATTGTTTTGGCTTGCTAGTGTTGGCTCCATCATTCACTGTCTTCACCCATCCATTACCTTCAATTTTAGTTTCAACCCGACTGACTTCTTGACTTATGGCATGGAGGACCTTGTTCCTAGCTAGAAATTTTGTTGGACAAGCCTCCCTGTTTATATTGTGTCTCGGCTCTGAGTTGGTGATAGAAATTTCCTTTGGTAAGTTGGATTGTATGCTTAAATCATTTTGGTCAGTTGTCCTGATGTTTGGAATTGTGTAGAACTCCCCCTAGTCACTTGAGATGTTGCTGGCTAAAACTAAAAGCTCATGTACTACTTATATTGGAAATATTGAATATGCGCCCATGGAAAATGAAAATTATAAAAATGTGTTTCTTAACATATGTAAAAAGGGAAAAAGCAATGAAATGCTAAAATACTCCTTGAAGAGTATAAGAAAAGGTCTAAAAAAGCAATGGTTTAAAATATGCTATATCCAAAAATTGCTGACCTTATTAAAATAAATATGTCCCGGATGAAAGCTGCGATTAGCTGTCTTTTTAAGCACTGGTGAAGTCCCAAAAGGGTCATATAGGCAAAAAATGCCATGGAATAAACTGATGATCCTAATGAACTTGGATCAAGCTTGATGTATTCATGATGCCTAATTTGAATAAGCACTCTCTAAACAACTCACCCATTTGTGAGGCACTGCCATTCCTTGTGTTGTTGTTTGTCCAACATTGGTTATAGTGAGTATTCCCTTTCCATATCTGAAGTGTCATGATGTTGATTAGGAAGTCATCCTTTTCCTTAGCCTTGTCAATTTCATCCTTCACCCTTCACTAGCAAAATGACTACAGCTATGAAGTGAGTATAGTCCTGAAAGTCTAAGTCTGAGTAATAATAAATAAAGCCTTATATATGTATTTGTTGATGTACTGCCAATGAAATGATTGCTACTTGTTGTGATTATTTCTTGAATGAGTTGTAGAGCATTTCTTATCCTTTTAACACTTACAGTAGATGGATGATAGTCTGAGTTATTATTGGTGTTTGATCATTTATAGAGGGTTATATCATTTATTGGATATGGTTGATGATCAGATAGAGACCTATGAGGGGTATGAGTATACAAATTAGAAGGATTTGGACTCTCTGAGTCTGATGAGACAGTTTATTTCTAGTTCCGGGCACTTGCAGATATGATCAGGTTCATTCTACCTTTCTGATGCAGTTTTTCTTCACAGGTAGATATGTCTAAGTAGGGAGATGTTTTATTGGATCTCCTAGGGCATTGTATGGAACATAGGGGTGTAACCACTTGTTTGTACCATAGTACCCCTATCCTAGAGAGCCTGGTGGGTTCAGTTTGGCAATGCAGGCACCCTAGAAGGCTGTTTTGGCAGGTTCACGTTTCCCGAGGCAGATTAAAAAATGATTAAATGGCTATTGAAGAAATTGATTTGGGATACTGAGGTAAGGAAATGACATGGGATGAGTCATGATGATGAGAGTGATGTCCTCCACACCTTCTCTAGCAGTTGCAGCTCCTGATTGGGCCCACATCTATTTTTTGGGCATTTTTAATTATTTTCTAGAGCTCTTTTTGGAGGCTCATGATTTCCTCAAGGAGGCACAAAAGTCAAAGAATTAAATTGTTATATTATTTATTGTGCCATGTGGACACCCAAAGGGAGTTAGTCAAACACTCCTTGGACCCACCATGTGCTTTCATTTATTTCTTGTTGAGTGAGTTACCTTTTTTGGGTGGGTTAGTCCACTTTGATAAATTATGGTTATATTGATCCATGCATTGTATGTTGAGCTCATATCAACCATTGATTAGAACATTTCATCTTTTAATCTTAGCCACTCGTTTTGAAAGTGGTTAGGATTTGGTTATGATTGAGGTTCTCTCATTTCTATTTAAAGGAGAGAGCTTCTCATTTGTAAGGGGTCTTTGGCTCTTGGATCTGAATAATAGAAAGACTTTTTTTGTGGAAATTGTTTTGGATTTGCTTTGCATCTGATGTGCTCAAATGGTGATTAGCTAGTCTTCAGCTTCCTAGCATTGTGGAAATTCTTGTGAGATCTATATTTTTCATGCCTATCATTGTTTTCTCTATAGGAGGGCGTTTTGGCTGGAGCGTTTTAATAGGGGGACCTCAACTCGCTTGGTTCTCTTCGTCTTGGATCAGGGGGTTTTCATTAGTTTCATTGTGATCTATGATTATTTCATTTTACTATCTTGTAGCATTCAGTTTATTTATCTTGTATTACCAAATCTGATATGGTTGACGTTTGCTCATGCAAGGTAGGGGGTACATTGGTGGCTTGGAGCTTGCATATGCCATAGAAATCATGGGGATCTTCCAAAATTGATCGGGATAGAAAAGATCGTCACTATTACAGAATTCTACAAGCATTTCTAGGTAAGATCCAACATGTAAGTCTCTTCTTTTTCAGATCTTATTCCATTGTACCTTGCTTTTCTTCAACTTTTTTTGAAAACTCCTAAAGCACTAGAAACCCTAAAAATAATAAACTGTGGAATAGTACAATATTTTTCCAAACCATGTTTGGGTTTCATAGATCGGGCCTCCCCTTCATCAAATCAACTAAAACACTAGTAAAATTCCTCACAGTTTGACCTAGATTTGATTTTTAAGCAAAAAATTGCATAACCCCCCATAGAAAAATTGACCTACTAGGGTTTTTAGTTTTTCTAAGTTTTGACTTCACGGATGGATAGATT
This sequence comes from Pseudotsuga menziesii, assembly GCA_001517045.1. NCBI lineage: Eukaryota > Viridiplantae > Streptophyta > Pinopsida > Pinales > Pinaceae > Pseudotsuga > Pseudotsuga menziesii. The sequence continues at coordinate 754,682 of LPNX011218927.1, forward strand.
AGGTACCACACAGCCTAAATCAACCCCAACGCTGTCCAATTGCTTGACCATTTGACCTAGATCTGAAAAATTGACTGAAATTGCCCTAGCGCCCTTACTGAAAATTAGACTTTTTTGGAAGTGAGTTTTTCTGAAATCTGACAAGATAAACAGATATATCAGGTCCCAAGCATTCCAAAACACCCCCAACGCTGATCTAGTTCTCTCCGATTCACCCTAGATTTGAAAAATTGGTTTTCAGCCTCCTAGCCTCCCTCATCAGATTCTGACTTTTCCAGATTTGATTCTTCTACTAATTTTTTGATTTGGGCTTGTAGATCAGGTCACCCTGAACTCTTCTCTCCTTCAACGCTAAGCCATTAGCCTCCAGTTAACCTTGGAATTGTATATCTGTCCTCCTAATCCCTTGCACTAGCCATCCATTGGGCTGGGTTTCCTGTACCTTAGCTTTTTCGGACCAACTGCTTTCTGGGTTCGTAGATCAATGTGTCTCCCAGGTGGGTTCTATGAAAGATTGTTTTACTGCTGAATCCATTTCCCAATGCACACAAGGCACTAATCTCCTAACTAGCACTTTCCCCATCTTGACCTCATTTTTACTCCTTTTGCCAACACCTACTGATAGCTCAAGTCACCTATCCTTCATTGTTTTTGTCCCCTTGGTACTAGGCAGTCCCAACTCTGTTCTTTCTCACCCTGTCACAGTTATGTTTCCCAAGATAGTGGTCATCTCCATTAGTTTCTAGTACCTTAACCCTAGAGCTAGGGTTTCCATTTACATTTCACCTTAAGTACCCTGAAGCCCCATCTGATCTTCTTCTGGTGTCTAGGTCTGATCTCTCTTGTCGGGAGCAGATATGGGTCTCCCCCATTGTTGTCTTGGACTAGGATAGCATAAAGTGAAGGATGCCTTGATTGAGGTGACAACCTTCCATTTGGGATTCTAGGAAGTCGTGGTTCCACCCCTTAGTTGCTTTCCCCTCTGCCATCCATCCCAAATACACCTCACATAGGAAACTACAAGGCGGGTGATAACATTTTGGTGTCGTTTCCAGGGGAAGGTAGAGGCCTGCCCTGGTTCGAATTTTATCCTGAAGCTCTCCTCCGTTTCTCTTTTCCAACATTTTGGTGCCATTGCCAAGGAGGTAGAGGTCTACCTTGGTTGGACAGAACCTCGGTAGATTTATTAATGAAACTGGTTCTTTCTCCTAGCTTGCGCTACCTCAGTAGATCTATTAAAGATCCAAAGGAACTCTGGACAAGATTAGAAGAAAACTTTGGAATGATTGATGAGGATCATAATAGCAATTTGGAGATCAAATCCATCACCATAAGAATCCTTGATCGAAAAATCTCGGTCTCCACTCTCTCTGATGAAGTTGTTTAAGATGAAGAAGAAGCAGAAGCTTCTACACAGTCAATTCGAATTGAAGGCAGTCTCCATGCAATGACTCCTTCTCCTGATGCTCCAGAAGTTTATGAGATCTATGATATCTCATCTCCTCATATGGATGAAACAAAAGAAGACATTCGAATCTCTAATATTGAAGAAAAATACTGCTGCACTTCCATGCAAACATTCATCGGTGATTTTCCTTTGAATTCTGTGCAAAATTTACCAGTACTTGCTTCCGAAAGTGAAGAGAAATTTGATTTTTCTCCCTCTAATGTTTCTGCTGGTGTGAAAATATGTGATACCTTAGATATTTTGGAAGAAATATCAGATTACTAGAGTGATCAATTCACTCCCCATGATATAGATATTCCAACAAATTCCTGTAGGATTGCATGCACCAAAATTCAGAATTTTGAAGAAGAAGAAAGCTGTGCATCTGTCATTTTGGTTAACCATTTATTTGAATCTCATATTAACCTTATTGGATATGATATGATCTTATATAGATCTGATATGATATTTCTTGGTTTAATATATCAAATTCATAATCTTTCAGTACTGCTTGTAGTTGTTCTCATCAACGGTGTGAAGAAACAAGTTCTGCAAGTCTCCTACAAAACTGCTGCTAGGGATTTGATTCCATTTCATAGTTTTGGATCTGTTTTGAAAATATTTAGATATTATTTAATTTCTGATCTGATATTATTTGGTTCATATTTTAAAATCCAAGAGCTTTCAGTCATGCTTGTAGCTACTCTCACCAATTCCGGTGTGAAAAATCAAGTACCGCACTTTCTCTTCAAAACTGCTGATGGGGATTTGGTGTTAGTTTCCTCATATGAGGTTGCTGATATTTTATTATGTTATTCATTAGCTATTTCAGAAGCTATATCAGACTATGGAGCTCAAGCATTCGATGTCAACAGTCACAATGCTTCTCTACCATTGATCACATGCTCATCTCCTCATAGAACTGGTAAAGAGGAATATTTTCTACATCCACCTGGACACTTGCTCCTAACACTTGGGGATTTTCTTACCACTCATGGTTTTTTGTTCTTGGCTGCAACATATCAGTTTCTTGAGTGTTCCTCACATGTTCTGAATCCTCAAGAATTTTTTCTCACTTATCAGTTGACTTCAGTTGCTCTACATGGGTCTAGTCTTCATCTGGCAACTAACTATATTTCTGATTTAGTTGAGCATATCATTATTCTTCCAAAGAGGAAGATTCCTCCATACATAATGATTGAGAGGTTCACATGCTAGGCCCTAGAATACCTATGCACAGAAGAACCAGATTGATCCTGATTCTACCTGCTTAATTAGAGGGGGGGATTTTTTTCCCATGTGGTTTTTCCCCAACACCTTGTTTTTGAGCAGTTACTTTACTTTACTTGATGTAATGGGTAACCTATGGTCTTAGTTACCAGGTCCCATATATTTTCCAAGTTAGCATTCAGGGGGGGTGTTAGGATTATTAATCCTCCCTTTTCCAATTTGGTCATATGTCTAAATCGAGAGTCATGTCTAAATTGGGAGTCCATCCAGTCTATTTTTAGTCACTAGCACCACTAGGTCCACTTGGCCTAATTGGGGCACATGTTTGAGTTACTAAAGTGTGGGGAACACTAATTAAGGCCTACTGCCACTGATTACACTTGATTGCATTAGTTTATGAGCCTCCTAGACCAATCCCTACAATTTAGGAACCATTGGGAGTGCCGAAACCAACCCAAATTAGTCCAGTTCAGTTGATGACTAGTTAAGCTAAGTTAGGAGTCAGTTACATTTAGTTATAGTCCTCTACATTTAATTAGCACTAGTTTTACTTGACTACACTCAGGCGGGGTGTATTTCTCACCTACCACAGTCAGTTAGCCTTAGTCAACACTAAATGTAACACTTGTTAGTTACCTACAGTCAAGTAGAGTCTAATCAATTCAAATTTACTCATGTGGATTCAAATTGCTTGTGGCTATTAAAGCCATTGTACTTTATTGTAATCATTATCTAATTACTCTTTGATTAATGAAAAGCATTCACAGCAGCAAGCCATTTTTGCATTGTTTCATTTTTCAATAACTGAGTAAATTGTGTGATATATTCTGTGAGTTGTGTGTTTGTCCACAGATCTATGTGCTCAATTTAATACGTGGTACTTGTTTGAAGTTTCTGTACATGAGTTCGCACTTTGTACAGACATAGGTTTCTTCAAAAAATCATATCTCACAAACCAGGAAGGTAAATGAAAAAAGAAAAATACCTAGTTTAGATGACAAAAATATATTTTCAATGAGATATGGAAGAGCCTCTGAAAATATCTGTGCAAGTTGCATCATCCATTTGAAGTTTGTAGAGACGTGTTGAATTTCAATTCATTTATCATGGTGTTTATATGATGGTCGTACAACTATGGATGGGATGAGATGGGGCTAGGTTGAGGTATCCCAAGATCCAATAAGCATGAAAAATGGATTATTTTGTTCCATGGCCATATGAGGATGAAATAATGATTGATCTTAGAGTGTAGAGAGCCACAAAGGATACCAAGGGTTTGTAGAGAAAAATCAGATGTTGTAGAGATCATGGAGCTTCCTATTGCAATTTAGATATCATGTACTGCCTAAGGACCAACTGTGACACTTACAGTGTATGGCCCAGTAATAGACTTCAAGTGTGCCAAAAGGAAGCTGAAAATATTTGCAAATATTTGAACCCAAACTATGCTCAAACCCTCATTCCCATGGAGAGCGTACCTTCTCTAAAACCACTGATCCAGATCTTGGGGGCTGAGACCCGGAAGGCTTGGATGCTGAGATAGGAGGAGAAGAGATAACATAATGGACCAGCTGTGAGAAATACATGACAACGAGATCTGGGCTGTGAATAGACTAAACAAAGAAACATAAAGTAAATATGTCGCATGGATGGGTGAGGCTCAAAGAGGGTTCTTTGAGCCTCACCTCTCAAACCATATTATGAAAAGAACTCATAACCAATAACCCAATAACTCAATAGAGTAAGATAAATGTAGGATGCCAAAAATCCTTGAATGCTTTATTGAGAAGGCATATAACCTTTTTATAACATTATTACAATGTGCCTTGGGGAAATACCATGGGTCAAAACCATGGGTTGTGAAATACCATGGATGAGAGAGGTATAATGTGCCTTGAATCCATACCATGGAACAAAACCATGGGTTGTCAATTGCCATATATGAGAGAGGGTGTCCTCTCCATTTAATGATTTTATGATGACTGAGAGAGGGTGACCTCTCCATTTAATGCTTTTATGACTCATCCATCCGAATTTAGATCATATGCCCCCTGAAATTCAGATCATTGAGCTACATATTCACTTCATCAGAAATCTTGTTCATGATCTCATTCTTGAAGTGCTCTTTTTCCTTATAAATGATCAAGTTGTAGACATCTTCACCAAGTTTCTTAAAGAAGGGAATTTTTCTTAATTTCAATCTATGTTAGGAGTTCAGGAATTTGTCATTAAGGGGGGATAGGCTCTAATGCCTCCTTCCTTATCCTGAAAGTGTCACTTTTGTAAATCCTTCAATCCTATCCCAATTTTTTCTTAAGGGGGGTTGTTAGGATATTTAGACACTTAGGAGTTAGTTAAGATCAACTTGTTATAATATATCCATTAGGAAAAGTGTGTTTCTTTAGTATGTTTTAGTATGCATTTGTAAATATCTAATCCGATGGTCATGATATGTTCTAGACATAGAGTGATCTGATGGTTCATCTCCTCTTAGATCATAACTACCTTTGATCTATGGCTTAACACCCAATTGGTCCATGATATCTATTTAAAGAGCATGGAGGGTCATTGGCTAGTTGATCAATTATGAGAATCTCATTTGTAACTTTCTTTATTTTGCATAATAAATTTTCTCAAGTAGATATTTGGCTGGGTGTGTGGAGTGTTTCCCTTTCAAGGGTTTAAACCACGTGAAAACATTGGTGTGTCAATGTTTAAACCATGTGATATGTTTGTGTGAGCGAATTCTCTAGGTGTTTGGTCTTTTGGGAGTAGCCTATGTACCCAAACACGTTGGAGCTCAACTTCAATGGAGAAATTGGATGCAATGGATGTTTGATATGAAGCTATGGTGTTATTCATTAGATCTCCAACACCTACAATGAAAATGAATGGGAGGAAGAAGAGAGGGGAAGGAAGGATTTTGGGCACATCTCCCAAAATACGAAGGCACAATACTCAGTATAAGTAATGCTTCACATAAACACAAATTAGTCATCAACCAAACTGAGTAAAGGAGCTCGAATTTCCTTTAAATAGATCATTGGTGACTTGTTTAGCAGGTATATGTAATAGGTGATCTGTGAGAGAAAGTCGTCCACTTAGAAACCCTAACCCTAAACATGAATTCTCCCTCCTTGATAATTTTAACAAGTTTGAGTCCTAAATGATGTTTACATTCTTGTATCATTCATCCCATTTGGAATCTACCCTTTCCTTGACCAAGAGTTGTTATTTTTCCTTATGACAACTTTTCTTGGCTTTCTTGCTTTTGTGACTGAACTCCAACAGGGAAACTGCTCCCTCCTTTGGTCCATTGTTGTTATTTTTCCTTATGACATCTTTTCATGGCTTTCTTGATTTTGTGACTGAACTCCAAAAGAGAAACTATGGCCTCCTTTGGCCCAAAGTTGCCTCTTTCTTGTCTGGTATATTTTTCTTGACTTTTGTCAGTCCTATGATAGTTTCTATTTCCTCCTTGGCAAGTTGTCCTTCCCGAGTGGACCTCTTGACATTGAAACCTATTTTCTACATCATTAATTGCTCAATAATTATTAATGACAATAATTAAAATCAAGTACATGCCTCTTAAACAAAATTTAATAAAATTTGCTAGGGTAATTAATTAATGCATCTTTTTGACCCCCTAGGTGTTAGGAAAGGTCAACAATTTTGTTGTTCAAAAAGTGGGGACATGACAATGTGTAGGTTCAGTTAGTAGTGATATATGATCCTTTTTATTTTCCTGAGGTAACAATTTGACATGTAAAAACTGATGAAAATAACTAAAGAGGAAATCGATTTGGGTGACCGAGGAAAGGAAATGGTATGGAATTGGTTGGAGGTACATTAGAGGAAATTTCATCTCAAAACGGGCCTCCTAAAAAAAATAATAAAATAATATTTATTAATTTTGGAGGAAGAAAAGAAAAAACTATTTTTTTTTTGTATTTTCGACATATCTCCCCATTCTTTTACTCAAATTTTGATCGAGAGTGCTCGTTGGATGCAGAATTAAATTACGCATCCAATGAGTACCCACTCGGCATACTTTTGATAGACCCTGCTACCCCAAAAACAAGAAATACATGAAAAAAACATGATGATGATGTCATCATTGGTCATCATCACATTTTTTCAGGTATTTCTTGTTTTTAGGGTAGTGGGGTCCATCAAAAGTATGTCAAGTGGGTACTCGTTGGATGTGGAATTTAATTCCGTATCTAACGAGCTCTCCTGAGTGAAATTTGAGTAAAAGAACGGGGAGATATGTCGAAAATACAAACAAAAAAGTAGTTTTTTTTATGATACCTATCCCCAAATTTATATTAGAAAAAGTGTTTAATACCTATACGGTATTTCAAATTTAAACCAATTTCATTGGCTAACACATGATGACATGGAATTTGAGTTAAAATTAAAAGGCTCATTTTGAGTTGAAATTTCCTCTAATGTATTTTGTATGTTATCTTCACCTTCCATCACCATTCTCACTCTTCATGGGTACAAACATCCTATAACTCACCACTTTGACTTTTTGATATATTTTGAGGGCACAAGTTAGTGACTTTAGTGACTTTATGTTATGATTATTGATTATACCTTGTGATTGTGCCATGGGGACATTCTAGAGAGGGATTTGTATTACCTCCTATCCCCCACCATGTGCTATGATATGTCTTACTCATATTTCATGTGGCGTGCCCCTCCTTGGGCGTCTTAATGAGTGCCAACCCTCTATTATTGAGTTGATCCATGTATTTGATATCTGTATAATCTTATTTGTTGATTAGAGTGATATTCTATTATGATATTGACCCTTGATATTTTTGTATCTAGGTATTATGTACTTGAGAGATCTATATATTGAGATGTTCTCTCATTGTAAAGGGACTTTTGGCTCTTGGATTTGCAAAGAAAAAAAAATTATTTTTGCACAAATTCTTGGAAGCTTTGTTGAATGTTATTATGTGGTGATTGGAAAGTATTTTTATTTGGAATTCTTGAGGATCTTTCTTTTTCCATATTATTTTCTTGTAGGGGTCACATTAACTTGCAGGGACATTTTGGAGAGGGATCTATTGTGGGGGAGACTCCCATATCACTCCTTCAAATCGATTTCAACTCACGGGGTTTCTTTATTGCATCTTTCGAGATCATTTAGATTTTTCATGAATTGATCTATATATTTATATTTCTATCTTGTGGATCAATTCTAACATTTGGGTTGATTGGTTTTGTAGGAGAGGGGTGCATTGGACACTTGGAGAGCATAGTAATTTCATTAGGGAATTAAATGTATCACTTGCAATTGTCCGAATTGGGACTATCATCACCATACTTGACAACCGCAAGCATTTCTAGGTATGTTTTGCATGTATTTTAATTTTCTAGGGTCTATTCCAACTGTCACAACAAAACCCTCATTTGTTAAAACCCTACTTTTATAGATTTGATAGATCAGTTACTTATTTGATGATGACCAACAAAACCCACTTAGGAATAATTATTTAAACCCTAGATCTAAATTTTCAACTAAATTTGACTCCATTTATCATTTGATCTAGCACTAGTCTTCTCTAGGTGGGACGTTTTCCTTGGGATTTTGGTCATTCCTTCAGATATATTAGTTGGGTATGCTTGAACCCACTTCAAATCAATAGATATACTCTTCAAGCATCCATACCTAGTCATTTCATGGCCCGATATACTCTTTTGGTTCCATTTTGTCCTTAGTTACATAAACCCTAGGTGGAACTAACTTGGGTATGCTTATTTAGACTAGATATATCTAGATCTACTTTATTAAATTTTTGTGGTACAATTTCACTTTAAGTTGGGTGATTTACCAATTTCCTTACTCCTCCCAAAATTAGCCTCAACCACAACTGCCACATTCATCTTCTAGATCTAGATCAATTTACTCATTGTTCACCTTACACGTCACTTGTTTATCAATTAGGGTGTCTTGAGTAGGTTCGCTAACCCTTATAGACTAGTAGGGTATCCCCCTTGATCATTCTATGGATTGGTCTAAAGTGACAAGATCCCATTCAGTGTGACAACTACCTTCTCATTAGTAGGACGAGGCCCTTGCAGTGTCACCAGTTAGCTACCTCACTTCTACCGTCACACATAGGATACTTTTTTTGGGTAGCTACACTTTGTGTGATAATAGGAATTATTGAGGAACATCATGCGATGGTTGATCATGAGGAACATTTGGTTTTGCATGTGCTTGAGGAGATTGGAACCCCACATGATGAAGACCAAGAATTTGTTCTTTCATAGAGATAAACTGAACTAATTCTTGGAGAGAGTCACAAGTCCATGGACAAATTTTGGAACATTACAAGTCCTTCCCTCTCAATATTGATTGTCCTCAATAAATGGCATCAAATCCATAGAAAATAATAAACCCAAATCACCACTTAGGACCTAATATCACTTTCCAATTCAAATTGGATGTGCCAAATATTGTTTTTGGGACCAATAATTATTTGTGTGGCCCATATCCACTTACTTAACTCATAATGAACCTAAATAATGGATTTTCCCTTTCAAACTGGTTTGGAGTTGTTCCTCCTTGGACTCTTCTCCACTAATAATTACTTCAAATATTAGGATAGCCAACTTAGGCTATTTTCAATATTTTCAACTACATGGAGATTTATCTTATTTATGAATCAACTAAGGTTCAGCATATCCTTTATGCATTTTCCTAAGTCCAATATACATTAATGTGGAATTAATCCTAACTTTGGACCTTAGGATTAGAAAATAATAAACCCAAATCACCTATGGACTTGGGAAAATGCATAAAGGATATGGTGAACCTTAGTTGAGTCATAAATAAGATAAATCTCCATGTAGTTGAAAGTATTGAAAATAGCCTAAGTTGGCTATCCTAAGATTTGAAGTAATTATTAGTCCAACTAGGAACAACTCAAAACCAGTTTGAAAGGGAAAATCCATTATTTAGGTTCATTATGAGTTACGTAAGTGGATATGAGCCAACCAAATAATTATTGGCCCCAAAAACAATATTTGGCACATCCAATTTGAATTGGAAAGTGATATTAGGTCATAGGAAAAGTTTTGTCGACAAAACACTAGTTGAGTTGGTCCGATGTGTGAACAAGGACATGGTGGAAATAATGAGGATTGTCCCATGCATTTAATGAGTTTATTAAGTCAAATAGTCACTTATGAAGGTTTTTGGACCAAATGGGATGCTTATTCAATGTATTTGATCATTCCCTTAAAAAAAGGAAATTGAGTGTAATTAGGGGAAAGAAGGGGTCAAAGTGGTTGGAAAATGGAGGGAAATGGACAAGGAGTTTATAGGGTGAATTTATGGAGGTAGTGATACAATCATGGGACGTTAATCACTCAATGCATGCTTTTGGAATGTTCCATGGTATTTCCACTAGTTTTCACTGAGTGGACAATTGTGGTAGAAGGTGGTTATCAAGCATGGTTTTCACTCTCCCATGGTATTGGACCATGGTATTGGAGACCCATAAAGCTTAAAAGGATAAGAAACTTTGCACAAATAAAGGTTTTTGATGAATTTTTATTGTATTCGAGTTGCATAGGCTTCTCTTTGCTTGGTGATGCTCCCCTTGCATACCAAAAGGGTGATGGGTCCCTCATTTCCACACTAGTTATGTATTCAAATAGCATTTGAGGAGGAAGGTACTCATCCTTTCTCATTGATAATATTGCATATTTATGATTTTATTAGTAGGTCCTTCTATTTCCAGTGACCTTTCCTATGTTTTGATGTACTAGTTTCCTAGCAATCTTGTCAAGAAGAACAATAATAAAGTTGTTGGTTTGATGCTTGGGATTACATGAACCATAATACTGTTGTAAAAACCTATACATGTTTATTGAAACTTCCTTATTATTTAATAAAATATCTATAAATGTCTTTTACAAATTCTATGTCTCTTTCCTACGTTTTTTCGTGTCTATGTTCAATGTGATAATTTTTATGATTAGCTTTCAGTTTTTGAAGCATATCTCAAGAAATTGGGACCCAATTAAAATTATATAAATTTATGAAGGTATGTGGTGCACTGCATGTGTCATTCCTAGAATTGGTCTCAAAATTTCTGAATTCAAGTTATGATTTGGGGATGCTTGAAAAACCGCTTAGTTGGTTGGCCTAGTAAATATGATTTGTCTATAGTAATTCGACCATATATTGATATCCAGTACACCAAATGAACTTATGTAGGTTGTTGAAGGTAGGTGGTACAATACATATCCAATCACTAGAATAATAATAGAAATTTGTGAATGCATGGTATTATTTGTGTCACTTCCAAAGTCTCCTCCCGTTGTTGTCCCAGTGAAACAATCTTTCCCAAATTTATCCAAAAAACTATCAAATATTAGGACCTATGCTCCCAATAATTTTTGTAGTAGTGTGGGGTTTTGGTTTGAGTCAAGATACATCCAGAGTGCACTATAATCTAATGGGTTTCCACATAAGTTATAGTGTTTGTAACTTGTATCCTTTGGTTGACAAAAGAATACTTCCTAGGCATGATGCACCTAGAAAATGTGCCTTTATTGCCAAAATTTTTGGTTAACCAGGAATCAGTAGAAGAAAACTAGCACTTATTGCCCAAATTTTGAGTTAGTGTTGCTAAATCTCCTATTTGGTGCGTTACATACATGATGTATGTCCAACCCCTAGATGGTTCAAGATAAACTGGCATATGAAAGATGGTTGGTGAGGGATTTCAATAGTTCATACAAATTAGTTGATGATTTATTGACCTTGCATGGTTAATAGAATGACATTATTCACTTATGCATTGGAGATCTATTGACATGGAGGAGACCCTTCATTATAGACACATGGATAGTTCATTTGCTTGGAGGACACCCTAATTGGGAATATGAGCATTGTGCATACTGTAGGATAACATTAGGCCCTATATAGCATGGGATAGGTTGGATCCCTATTTGGAGGCTTGGATTTGGATCAAGTGTACCTAAGTTGTGACAATATTCTTATAGGGGAAATTGACCTAGTAGATTACATTTCTTAGGAGGATTAATGAAGTTCATAGAGTCTTATGATGGGCGAGTGTGGAATTACTTTGTGTAACTAAATTATTTTGGAGTTGTTGTCACATATATAATAGTTGGGCTACCATTTCTTCTAAGCAGCATTGAACATATATTTGAGCCACTCCTTTACTTTGAGATCAATAGGTGATGAGATTCTAGTTGATGATCACTCTCATTCAATGGATCCAGAGCATTCAAGTTTATTAGTTATATTTTATGAACGAGCCTCATGACCCCAAATTTGATGACTGAGTTAGCCATTTTCATGACCCATAACAGAGTTTATGACAATTCCTGTGATGTACAACAACATCTATGTTTTAGTGCCTTTCATATTGTTCAGATAGGATGCAGGTATATGACGCAGGTGATATATCAATTTGTACATATGGATTATGATTATGATATGTTGTCTATTTTAGTAGCGAGACTTGGTTTAAAGTGGTTGTATATTGGTGATATTTTATTAGTTTTTCTGAAATCTAAATTATAAGTGATGTAGTTTCTATGTTCAAGAGATTATTTTGTATAATCATTGGTCATCCCCTACTTGTAGCATGGATCTAGTCATTTCCCTTTAGGGACACAACTTTCTGGCCTTGGAACCATCTTCATAGTCTCCATCCATCTGTTTCTTTCCATTCTTTTTGTTTAACCCTGACTTGTAACTTGACTAGTGACATCTAGGATTTCCCCCACATTCACCTTTATATGGGAATAGGTCTCCATGTTGAAATAATGTAAATTCAAAGAATATTCTACTTGTAATTTTCACTATTATTATTATTACTCCTTCAGTATTTGTCATTAATGTAAAAGGTCATGTAAAATTCATGAGGTAAATCCTTCATTGTAATTCGGGTCAATAGTACCCAGAAAAGATTAGTATAAATATTATTTTTAGTTTTCCTAGGTAGGTTGGCCTTCTCAATTTGATAGGTTAACCTAGTTAGGTTAAAAGGGCAATCAAGTGATTAGTATAAATATGGAGGAACCCTCCCTCATTTGTACACACACACTTACTCATGTATTGCACAAGAGAGAGAGAAAGAGGAAGGACACAGAAGGAGGGGGAGAAGTGTTGTTGGTGTCTTTGGATCTTATGCTAGGGTTATCTCTCTCTCTCTCTCTCTCTCTCTCTCTCTCTCTCTCTCTCTCTCTCTCTCTCTCTCTCTCTCTCTTATGAGGCCTTATTCTTTGGGAATTGTACTTTTATAATCTATATTGAGGAAGTTTTGTTGGTTTTTTCCCTTTTGGGGTTTCCCAGGATAAATTGTTTCATACCTTATGATTTTGTTTCTTTCAAAGATCCTCTTTATGTTGTTAATGTGAAAATGTATCAAATGCTCATGAATTTAGAAATTAATTTATAATAATATAAAATTAACATGGTATCTTATCTAGATTAAAAAGAGAATATTTCACTGGGTAAATCTCTCTCCTTATTCAGATAAGAAAATTAGGGTTTCCTACTAAAGAGGAATTTCAGAGTTCAAGTGACATTGGGAAGTGAACCCCTTTTAGGTGCATCTTTTGGCTCTTGGATTGATGTTTTTCAGTTGACATATCCTCCAAAAATTCAAACCCTAGTTTTATTTGGATCCAGAAAACTAGAAAACAAAAAATGTGGAACAAGTACCAAAAATTACAGGCCATAATTTCACTAGCGCAATTTCAAGGGTCAAAGTTTGGATTATTCATAAACTAACTGCACCAGCATACTCGCCTCAGTAAAGCACATCTTTTGATAATTTTAGTTTTAATTTCTAACAACTTTCAATTTTTTGTCATTTTCTGTTCTCTAGGACAAGATGCCTCCAAGCACTAATCTTGATGACAAGTTGGAAGGCATAGAAAACACCTGTGCTTGGAAATACAGAACTTGACTCATTCTAGAAGAGAATGATATTGTAATGTTTATCAAGGAGGTTATTCTAGAGCTCAAAGAAGATGAATCAAAGGAAAAGTACAAGAAGAACATGCTTAGAGCCAGGAAGGTCATAGCAGATTCTATCAAGGATCACTTGATTCCTCAAGTATCCTCTAAGGATACACCTAAGGAGATGTTTTATGCCCTAACAAAAAATGTATGAAGGAAGAAAAATTAACCAGAAGATTAACTTGAGAGCCCAACTCAAAAGTACAAAGATGAGCAAGGGTGTATCTATCCAGGGATATTTCACTAAGGTTTCTCAATTCAAAGAAAATATAGAAGAAATTGAAGGAAGGATTGATGAAGATGAATCCATACAATTTGTGTAAGAAAGTAGAGTATACAACTTGAAATCCTATAGGAACAATGTGCTTAAGAGGAAGCTAGAGTATAAAACTAAGAAGTACTACTTATAGATGATGACCATGCTCTATCTGCTCATGCTAGAAGAAGAAGAGGAAAACCTCATTTCAAGAAGGAAACCCATGAGTATCTTCCTCCAAATAATTTTCAAAAGAATTAAACAAGAAATTACAAGAATAAATACTTCTTCTCTTATCAATATTACCATTGAGATAAGATAGGATCCATTTCTAGAAATTTTCCAACAAGAAAAGAAGAATATAAGATGAGGAATAACAAAAGGCATCATGCTCATTTAGCCGAAGAAGAAGAAGAAGAAGAACATCTCGGGAAGTTAGAAAAGGAATAAATTGAAGAATATGTTTAATAGATGGTGAAGTATTTATGTGGCCTAGAGGAAAATATCTAGAAGATGAATATGCTGTTGGGACGAAAGAAGGTTTCCCGTATAAACTGAGAGGTCACTCAGAAGCAACCTTGATTCATGATACTACAAGTCCATGTGAACTATGGTATATAAGGATTTCTCACACAAAATACAAATCCTTACCACATGTGAGAAAGGTAGTAACAGGTTGACCTAATCTAAAGACTGATCATGGAGTATGTAAAGGATGCGTGAAAGGAAAAAAACATAAAGAATCCATTCCCAAAAAGTGACACCAAGACAAAAGGAATATTGGAACTTGTTCACTCAGATGTATGCAGTACAATTCCATCAACATATTTGAGTGGGTATGTTTATTATGTAACATTCATTGATGATTAATCTCATAAGACTTGGGTTTACTTTCTGGAATCAAAGGATGAAGTTTTTGGAAAGTTAAAGGAATTCAATGCCTTGGTAAAACATATTTCAGAAAGAAAGATCAAGACACCCAGGTTAGATAATGTAGGAGAGTATAATTCAAATGAATATGGAACTTTTGAAAAGATGTTGGGATTAAGAGGGAGCTTACCACTCTCTATAATCCACAATAGAATAGTGTTGCTAAAAGGAAGAACCAAACTATTTTGGAAGGAATGAAGACTATGGTCCTTGATAAAGATATATTTATGCATTGATGGATTAGAGTAGCAAGGACAACTATATATGTCCAAAATAGAATATCACATAGTGCACTTGGGTTCAAAACCCTGGAAGAGATGTTCACAGGAAAGAAACCAGAAGTAAGTCATCTCAATATTTTTGGTTTTCCATTGTTTGTTCATCCTCCAAATGAGAAGAGAACCAATTTAGATCCTTCCGGAAAGAAAGGAATATTTGCTGGATATTGTGAGGTCTCCAAGGCCTTCAGAATTTATATATCAGGTTATCACAATATGGAAATTAACAAGGATGTAACTATTGTCACATATATAGTACCTATGTTACTTTTCTCCTAAGCAGTACTGAGCAGTTCTTTGATCCATTCCTCTACTACGAGGTCAGGAGATGATGAGCCACCAGCTCATGATATCCCACTTTCAACAGATCTAGAGTATCAATATTGACCCATTTTATGCCATGACTGAACCTCATGACCACAGATTCGATGACTGAGTTATCCATTCTTTCATGATCCAAAGCAAAGATTATTATAGTGCCCATGATATGTAGCAGCAATAGTTGGTCCAGTGATCTTCATATTCATTTCAAATCCAGTGCAAGTATATGACCCAGGTGATATTATGGTTTGTGCATATGGATTTTCATGTTGCTATGTTACCTATTTTAGTAGTGAGACTCAGTTGATATTGACTATATGTTGCCAATAATTTATCTTGGTTTACTTGGAATTTAAAGTATAAAGGATCTAGTTGTTTTGACTGGGAGATTCTTTTGTATACTCATTGGCATTTCCCTACTCCTAGTATGGATTTGGTCGTTTCCCTTTAGGGACATAACTTGCTAGTCTTGACACCATATCCACTGTTTGTTTCCATCTGTTTCCTTCCCTTGTTGTTGATTAACCTTGATTTGTAGCTTGACTAGTGACATCTGAGATTTCCTCCACCTTCACCTCTATGTTGGAATAGGTTTGCATGTATAACTTATGTCTTGGTGTTGGTTTATGTGATGTTTATCACAGGGAATGCCTACCTATAGGTCTTGAACACAAGTAGTCCCACCAAATAAGTGTTTTTAGACACTAAGGCATCAGAGCTTAAAGTTATTCTAAATGTATGCCTTGCCAACAAAATAAAACTGTCTCTAGACACTACTACAAATAAAAATAGCTAGTTTCCAAGAGATGAACACTCAACCATTGTATGGTGTAAGGATCATTTATCCCCACAGGGTATCAGGGTGAGGCAATGCCCTTAAGGTTGAGCCTTAGTCATTTTCTGGAAGCACAGAAGGATTTCCAAGGAACCTGTTCTTTGAGGATGACAAGTTAGTAATAAGAAATAAAGTTGATGAATAGAGGATGAGCACTCATTCTTTGTATAATGTACAACTCATTTCCCCCCATAGGGCAATAGGGAGAGACTGGCCCCAGAAGGTTATGTATTTGTCATTTTTTGGAAGCCTAGAAGGATTACCAGGGAACCTTCCTTTAGAGGTTAACTAGTATAATAATGTTGTGCAAATAAAGTATTAAAGGGTTGCTTGTTTAAATTCTAGTGGAGCATTCTCATCATTCCACCCATATGTGAAATACTGCCTTTCCCTATTGTTCACTTATTACAACTTATGTGTTGTGTGGATACCCTTTTCATTTAGCTTAGGTGCTTACAATGTCAAGTCATCAAGTCATCCCTTTGGACTTACCTAGTTTTAGTTCCCTTCACCCTTCACTAGCAAATGGGCTAAATCTATAAATGAGTATACACTGGAGGTTTTTGTTTAAAGCAACTAATCGTTTTGATTTAGCTTATTATATATGTATTGTTCTTATACTTTCCAACAAAATCTAATTGTACTTGAGTGTCACTTCTAGCATATATAATTAAGCATGCATGTCTGTTTGGTACCTTGCATTATCAGAGTTTAGCATTTGGATCATCATTTTATCAGTCTTGACCTAATCAACCAGTGTTGACCAACTAGGAGTAGGGTCCATGATGAGTTATAGACCAATGGTTATGGATGATTATTATCTATGGTTTACAGGCTTCCATGAGACATATTCATGCTTCAGATGGTGATTTACTAGGATGTCTTGTATTATTTTTATGATTATCAACATTTATAGGCTTTATTATAATTATGGTTCTGACATGGATGGGGCCTCTGATGTACCTTTGTGATGGACATATTGGGTGTGAGTATTCATTCCTATTTGATTTTTACATTTTGAGTCCATTGATGCAGTTGGTTTTCTATTTCAGGAAGTTGTGGGAGATATATGGGTCTTTCAGGAATTTTACAACAAATTTGCCATGGAAAATTAAAATTAAAACACAGTGAAGATATTGGTGAGATATCCTAGGGCGCTACAGTGGATCCATGGGGTGCTTCCAGTCAATTTTACCATATACCTGGGGTTCTAGGGACATCTATTTAGTCATTTGTTTGCATAGATGCTTCCCATGCGATATTTTGACAGTTTTATGTTCCCAAGGAAGCATTTTAGTGATTCAAATGGCTAATGAGAAAATCGATTTGGGAAATTGAGGTAAAGGAATGGAATGGGATTTGTATGAGGTGTATTTTTTGGATCACCTTCATCATTCGAAATCAAATTCACTCCACTTAGGGTCCACACATCCTTTATTTATGTAGTTTGAGAGTATTTTGATATATTTTGAAGGAGATACCCTAGTGGTTTTTATCACTCCTTTATATTACTTTCCACCAAACCTTATTATTGTGCCATGGAGCCATGCAAGTGAAGGATAACATGACCTAGCCCCACCATGTGCTACTTTGTGGTCATTAGTACTATTTTATGTGGTGCGCCCCCTTATTGGGCATTTCTAGTGATGCATCCCCTTCGATTAGTGAGTTGATCCGTGTGAGATGTATCTGGATAATTTTATCCATAGATTAGGATGATGTTATATTATGATATTGACCCTTGATTTTTTTGGATCTAGGTTTTGTGTATTGGAGAGATCTATATATTGAGATTCTCTCTCATTCGTAAAGGGACTTTTGTCTCTTGAGCTCTTGGAATAATAAAATATTTTTGCAAAACCTTTGGAAACTTTGTCGAAAATCTTGTGTGGAGATTGGAAAGTCTTATTCTCTCTATCATTCTTGTGGATCTTATGTATTTCTAATATTTTTTTGCAGGTTGAAACTGTTTAATGTATTTGTTACTTCAGAATGTATTCACTTGTATATTCACTTGTATATCTCATGTATTGTACCCCGATGTTTATTCCGGGAAGTATCTATAATGTAATTGAGTCATGTCATGCCCCAATGTTCCTATCGGGAGGTTCTATAATTTAAACAAGTCATGTCAAGTCATTTTGGGTAACCCTCCTATTATTCAAGGGTTAAATTCTCCGCAATTGCGGGGCCCTAGGGTTATTAGACTCTCCTAGAGAAGTTGGCCCTAGTGAGTCATTATTAAGTTGGGCATTAGTATCTATAGAGAGTGAGCCTCTCTATTTATCACACACTTACTCAAAATTATTTGTAGTGCATAGCTGAGGAAGAAGAAGTTGCTGGGGCTAGAGAGAAAGAGGCTACTGATGTCAGGATATCATCTTACTATTTTTGGGGCTTTGCTATTGGTGTTGATTCTATCTCTAAGGAAGTTGTGGGGTTTTATCCTTTATGGATTCCCCGAGGAAAATATTTTTGTTCATTGTCTCACATGTTTGATTGATGTGCTTATTATTCTCTCAGTTAAGATCCTAAGTTAACGCTAGCTTAAATGATAAAAATCTAACAGAAACCCACTTGGTGAAGGAAGCGATTTGGGTAGGGATACCATTGTGACAGAGCTCCAAATAATTCTCTCAAATCACCATTGGTTCAGGGAGTATATTTATTGTGTCTTGTGTCCATGTTGATGCATATTTTATTAATCTTTCTTCCTCATTTCATCTATCATTTTGCAAATCGATTCTCATTGAAGATATCTTTTGCAGGAGGAGGGAGCGCTTGGCATCTTGAAGGGACTAGTGATTTCACTTGGAGGGGCATAGAAAATGATCGTAATTGATTGGAGAGGTAAGAACATAATCATACAATGTTAGTAGCAATTATTTCCAGGTACTTTTGCATTTGTTTTATTTTTCTTGGGCTTAATCCAATTGTCACCATAAAACCCTCTTCCTTCGAACCCTAGTTTTGTAGATCTCATAGATCCGGTGATTTTTCTATGACGACCATAAAAACCACATAGAGATTGTTGAATAAACCCTATATCTCGAATTTAATGTAAATCAGACTCCATTTTCCTTGGGATCTAGCACTAGTCTCTCTAGGTGGGGGTGCCCCTTTTGGGTGGGTGGTCAAATATTCTGATCTATCATTTGGGTATGCTTGAACCCACTTGATTTCCTAGATCCATCCTTCAAGTTTATCGATCTAGTCACTCCTTGACCCGATCTAATATTTTGGGTCCTCCATGTCCATTTTTGCATAAACCCGAGGTGGATCCCATTAGAATTTCCATTCTTGTGTCTATATCTTTTCAAATCTATCATTTGGGTATGCTTGAACCCACTTGATTTTCACATATATACCTTTTTGGGTCCACTTCATCCACTTTTACATAAAATATGAAGTGGGTCCTTTAGGTTTCTCTTGTATATGAATAGATATTTCTATATCTCTTTTGCTTAACTCATTGTGGTACTTTCCTTCTTAAGTTGGTATATTTTCCTAATTCACTAAGCATCCCCAACTTCACCTTAACTCTTATACCACATCCATTTCCTAGATCTAGACTACCTCACTCATTATCTCCGTTTTTTACCCATTGCTTACCCTTATGAGTGTCTTGAGTAGGTTTGCTATCCATTTTAGGCTAGTAGGGTATCCCCCTTTTCAATTCTCTGGATTGATATAAAGCGACAAGGGCCCATTTGGTGTGATAACTACCCTTCATCCGTAGTCGATGAGGCCCTTGTGGTGTCATTGGTTAGCTACCCCACCTCTACCATCCCAGATTGGATACCTTTAGTGGGTAGCTACACATTGTGTGATAACAATAACCTACAAGAAATATAGAAAGTGCCAACTTGAAGAAACATATAAAGAATTTGTAGCTCCCAAAGCTGCAGAACTGATGGAAGAAGTTGCACATTCTCTTAATGACGAGATTCCAGAAGAACGTCATATGTTGGAGCCCCAAGAATCTACCCACATGAATATATCTCAAAAGAGAAATCCAACCTGGGATATTGAAATTATTCAATATGCAAAGAGGTATGGTGCTCCAAAAGGCTGCTTGAGATAGAGAAAGAAGGCAAATCCATTTCCTAGTTATGTGGCTTTGATGTGTAATCTTGTAGACAAAGAACCCACTTGTTTTGAATCAATATTCAAAAGAAATAATGGGTAGAAGAAATGATGGAAGAATACCAATCCATAATAAAGAATGATATGTGGGAAGTAATTCCCAAACCAGAAAGAAAAAGTGTGGTATCTTCCAAATGGATATACAAGATAAAACATGTAGCTGATGGAAGTATTGAGAAATACAAAGCCATATTTGTGGCCCATGGATTCTCTCAAAAAGAAGGAATCAATTGTGAAGAGATGTTTGGTCCCGTAGAATGATACACTTGTATTAGAACCATTATGTCACTTCCAACCAATAAAAAATGGAAGTTACACCAGATGGATGTGAAAACAACCTTCTAAATGGTGTTATTAAAGAATAAGTGTACATAGAACAACCACAAGGTTTTGAAGTTGGAGACGGAAAGGCACATATCTACAAGCTAAAGAAGGCTTTGTATGTGTTGAAGAAATATCTAGGAGATTATTATGGAAGAATCGATAGTTTTCTTATGAGCTTGGGATTTACCAAAAGTAAAGTTAATCCTAACTGTTCTCACACAAAGTGTAGCTACCCACTAAAGGTATCCCATCTAGGATGGTATAGGTGGGGTAGCTAACTGGTGACAGTACAAGGGTCTCGTACACTACAAATGAAGGGTAGGTGTCACAAAATATGGGCTCTTGTCACTTTACATTAATCCAAAGAATGACTAAGGGGGAGGCCCTACTAGCCTAGAAGGGCTAGAAAACCTACTCAAGACACTCATAAGGGTTAGCAATGGGTAAAAGAGAGAGATAATGAGTGAGGTAGTCTAGATCTATGAAATGAATGTGGTATAGGGCTTAAGGTGAATTTGGGGGGTCTTAGTGAATTAGGAAAATATCCCAACTTATTAAGGAAATTACTACATTGAGTTAAACAAATTAGATCTAGAAATATCTAGCCACATACAAGAGAAACCTAAAGGACCCGCTTAAGATTTTATGCGAAAGTGGATGAAGTGGACCCGAAAAGTTAGGTCAAAGCATAAAATGACTAGATCCATGTGATTGGAGGATAGTCTGTGAAAATTAAGTGGGTTCAAGCATACCCAACCGATAGATCTGAAAATATCTAGCCACACAAATGGAAATCCTAATGGGACCCACCTAGGGTTTATGCAAAAGTGGAAATGGCGGACCCAAAAAGAGTAGATCAGGGAAAAGAGTGACTAGATAGGGACAATTTAAGGATATATTTGTGAAAATCGAGTGGGTTCAAGCATACCCAATTGATAGATTTGACGATTTGGCCACCCATCCAAAAAGGGAGCCCCCATTTAGAGAGACTAGTTCTAGATCCCATTGAAAATGGAGTCCAATTTATGTGAAATTTGAGATATAGGGTTTATTCAACAATATCCAAGTGGTATTTTATGGCCGTCATAAAAAAATCACTGTATCTATCAGATCTACAAAACTAGGGTTTGAAGAAAGGGTTTTAAATGGAAAATTGGATGAAAATATTGAAAAACAATATTAACCTTGCAGATCGTACCTAAAAATATTTGCAGCCACCTTGGATGTCGATGATCCTTCCACTTAGTTATAATTTCGAGCTAGATCTGGCACAAACAAAAAAAAAACGCTGAATTGAGGTAGTGCACACCCTCTCCTTCACCTGCAAAATCAAACTATGAATGAGATTTGTTCATGGATGAAAAGATAAGCTATGTACGACATCTACCGAAAGAGATCCAATGTACAAATTGACAATTGAAGAACCGCTGAAGATGAAAGAATCTGACTAGAAGATGATGCAAGATACCTTATCAATATCATCCAACCAATTCGTTATCCTACAAAATGTCAGTACAACTACCACATAAAAATATTTGTTTACATGCAAAATCCACTGAAATGCCTAAGAAAGAGGCGTAAAAATCACATCCAAAAACAACACTACCCGGCAGTACATGTGGCATAAAATAAAATGTTAGAAATAAAATATTGAAAAGGAAATGCTGGAATATAAATGCAGAAAGTAAAGTGCTGAAATAAAACATGTAACCTAAGAAATGTCAAATAGTTGCGGAGTCCATTAAGGATGACTCAGATAGAAAGCAACAAAATAGGGGCTAGACTCAATGGCCTAGAAGAATCGAATTGAAAACAAAATACTTAAAGACTCAGGACCGTGCAACATTGAAGACTCAACCCTACTGCTCAAAAGAGATTATTTAACTACCTACCTACCCTAGTCAAACTGATCAAACAAGTGATAAGTAAAATCATAGATCCAATGTAACCATTTGTTGTATGGATCAATTTGTCTTTGTTTACAGTTAATGATACAACAAGTCAAAGTTGGATTTGAAGTAAGGTAAATGAAAATTGAAGCCATTCTAACTTGTTGTTTGAATACTAGAGAAAGATAAGGATACATAGAAATGAAATCATGCCAAAAATGAGATTAACTATTGCAAACCTCTTCCATCCCAAGATCGATAGGATCATAAAAAATATGCAAGTTTAAATTTTATGAAAGAAAAGAATATGACACATGATTCATCCCTCCTAGGTTATCATTGTTTCCCTCATATTTATGGCTAATGTACTCAATCATATTCACATTATGATCAATGGTGAAACAATATGGGGACAAATTAGAGATTAATAAATCAGAAATTTACATTAAACCCATTTTTTGTTTAAAGATTGAGAAAATATGGAATTGAAAGTTATATATTTTTTCAATCACCCAATCAAAGGAATTAACAAAATTTAAAGCATTATGCTCCAAGGATTACTGAAAAAGGAGATGAAACATTTTACCATTAACCTCTCGAGACTCTTTACCAAAAATTTTGCAAGTTAAAACTTGATTGGAACATGAACCCATACAAGAGGACTTTAAAAGTTGGGATGGGAGGGTGGTTTGAAAACTTGTATTCTCCTTTTTGTAATTTATAAAAATTGATCTTGGAATCTGAGAGGGAAAGGCTTTTAAATCAATAACACTCTCACATTTCAGAAAAGGGAGAAAGTCTACATCATGAAAATAAGAGAGGACCACCTTATTGAGATCGAGGATTGAGTGAGGGATATTATCAAAACTAAATGAACCATGACTTGAGGATCGGAGAAATATGTCCATTAATTCTTCAATGGATCGGAGAAATATGTTTGAGTTCATTATGTTTCATGGGATGGGTTCGCTTCTTAGTGGAGTTGCGTTGTGGAGTCTCAAGGTGAAATACTAAACAAAGTCATCGAAAGGTATGTCGTTGGGGAAGTATGATGCAAGAGAGAGAAACAAGTGAATGTAAGATTATGCAAGGGGAAATACATTCAATGAATATAATATGGATGTGATATGATTCAAAAGATAAGAGTGAAGTACTACTCGCAGACACTAGAGGTAAGCCTCTAGCTCCCTAGAAACGACGCCAAAATATGTCATCACACAAAGTGTAGCTACCCACAAAAGGAATCCCATCCGAGATGGTAGAGGTGGGGTAGCTAACTAGTAACACCGCAAGGGACTTGTCCACTACGAATGAAGGGTAGTTGTGACACTGTATGGGATCTTGTCACTTTATATCAATCCATAGAATGACCAAGGCAGAGACCATTCTATCCTAAAAGGGATAGCTAACCTACTCAAGACACTTCTAAGGGTTATATATGGGTGAAAGAGAGAGATAAGGAGTGAGGTATGTTGGCTAAAGTTGTCATTGATGACAACACATTAATGACAAATGTCAAAGTGATGTTGTGCCAAGTTTAAGGTCAATTTACATGGCTGGAAAGATGGCCTGATGGCATAGACAAAGTAGACATAGTGCTGGACATTTGACCATCTAATGAGCCAATTGACCCATTTTGTGGTCAATTGGAGATGGCCCTAGTACCCTATATGCTTTCAATGTTGTGGAAAATGTACATGCCTTTTATGACACAACGACATGGAAAACATGGAATTGTTTATCCCAATCACAGGTCAGCTTCATAAAGAATATTTAAATTCAAACATTAAGTGCAAAGTCAACTCCTTAGTAATTTCAAAATCTAGACAGTTCGGATCCAAAAAGATAGGGCTTTATTCCCTATTAATAAATAAGAATACGTTCATTTTAGTGGTGGGTAGTAAGAGTTGAGAGTAGAAGACTTTGAGGCTTTTTAGTGGGGTGAGGGGAGGGCAGCAGCAGTAGAAGGATCAACCTGAAGGTGAGGAGGAGTAATTTGAAGTGGTTGAGCAGCAAAAAAGGTCGAGGAATAGTCCGAAGAATTCAAGCAGTAGTAGCAAATGAGGAACAATTTGGAGTGCTGAGTTTTTCCTTTTCTCCTTTACTGAAGTAAAGAATCAGAAGAAGTGAAGCCTTTTTCGTCAAGCTTCCTCAGTACAAAGTTGTAGAGAATCATAAGAAGTCAAGTATTCTTCATCAAGCTGCATCAGTCTGAAGTTGTAGAGAATCAAAAGAAGTGAAGTCTTCTTCATCAAGCTGCCTCAGTCCGAAGTTGTGAAGAATCAAAAGAAGTGAAGCTTGTTTCCAAATCAGATAAAGTGAATTTAGGTTTGAGGACTATTTGAGAAAATTACATCTAGCAAGTAAGCATCATCTTGATTTTGTGGGTGGTTGGGTGGAAGGACATATTTGTTCTTTGGCAAGTTGTAGCTTTCCTAGGGTGTTGAAGCACCCTTTCAGATGAAGCTGATAAACCATAGTTCATAATCCACTCAAGGTGTAGAAGCACCTCCATATTTCTTGTAAAATATTTTGGACATAACTATAAGTTTTAATTTTTATATAAGTGTATATGACTTTTTTAGAAAGATCTTAGTAAAATTCTGAAAGAAGTAACTAACAAAAGTCAAAATGCATAGTTTACTACTTTACACAGTTATTAATTTGGAAAGAATTTATTGAGTCCATAGATTCACCCCCCCCTCTCAGTGGATTGTGGGTGCTTACATTTGGCATCAGAGCTAGTGATTTCATTAGAGATAGATCATCTTGAAGGCAAGTCTTGAAGAGCACCTCCTTATCAAATAATGAAGTTCAAGGAAATTCCTAAGTTTGATGGAACAAACTATACCTTTTTGGAACAAAAGAATGAAGGCCTTCATGATGTTTCTGTGTTTTTATGTATGGGCCAGTATCATCAATGGGTATGTGATACCTAAGAATGCACCAACAATTGACGAAGAAAAGAAGGCTTTTGAAAACAATGTGACAACCTTAAATGCAATTTTAGGAGGATTGGAAAACTCAGATTTTGTCAAAGTCATGAATTATGATACCACAAAGGAAGTATGGGACAAGCTATACAATGTATAAATAGGTGGCTCAAAGGCCCAAAAGAAAAAATTGTAGACTTAAAAGTCTCAATTTAAAGGAATACAGATGATGGAAGAAGAGAACATTGTTGCATACCTTCAAAGGGTTGAAGAAGTGGTAAAAACTATGAGAGGAATTGGAAAAGAAATCAAAGAAACAATGGTAGTTCAAAAGATACTAAGATCTCTGCCTTCCATATTCAATCCCAAAGTTTTTGCAGTTGAAGACAGAGATACTCTGGGCCAACTCAAATTGGATGAGTTGCATGGGATACTCACGGCCTATGAAATGAGGATTGAAGACTCTAAGCCTAAAGAAGCAGCCTTTAAAGTTGAAATGAAGAATCATTAGGATAGGAAGGGTCAGTTATCTAGTGATCCTGAAGATGTCCTAGAGGCACTGGTAGATATAAGGGTAATCTCCCTTTGAAGTGCTTCAACTGTGGAAAAATAGGACACTTTGCTTCCAAGTGACCACACAAAGGAGACAGAGGTATGTCTAATCAAAATAAGAATCACTTCAAAGGTAGAATGATGAAGAAGAAATTTTTTTATTCTAAGGCTGATGATGAAGTGTTAGAATTTGATGAAGATGAGGGAAACTCGGACCTTGAAATAAATGAAATTTTGTTTCTTGCAATGGAAAATCAACATCATCATGAAAAATCAATGAAGAAACATCTATAGTTGATCTTGAGGCAGAATTAGTAGAAGCCCTAGAAGAAATAGAAAACTTGAGGGATATTAACAAGAAGCAAACAAGAGAATATGTCACAGCCAAAAGGCAGTTACCCAAGGACCTGAAAGAGGACCTAATAAAGAAGGAAAATAGAATCAATGATCTACAAGAACAACTGAAGAAGTTAGACATGTTCACTAGAAAGTTCGAGTAAATATCACTTGACTTAAACAATCTGATCAACCAACAAAGAGACTTTGGAGACAAAAGTGGATTGGTTTTGAAGAATCAAAGGCAAAATTCTCTAAAGACCAAGAATTTCAAAGCTTGAGGGACAAGTTGGTCAAACACAGGACATAATTAAGAAATATCAGGAAACCATTGGAAGAAGCCTCTAAACTGCTATTGGACAGGGAAAAAGAAAGTGAAGAACTGATCAAGGAGATTAGCAGCATCAAAAACATGGAGATAAACACCTCAAAGAGTTATGCCAATCCGGTAAAAAATAATGATGAAACTAGAAGGTACCAACCTGCCCCAAATAATATTTGGAGACCAATCACTGCAAATTCAAACAATAATGTTTCTTCTAGAGAGCAGAGGTATCCAACATACTTTACAAACAATTAGTGTTATACTAGAGGACAAAAATATCCAAGTTTGTTCTATAGGAACTACTATACCTGTAATAATTTTGGTCACATGGCAGCTGAATGTAAGGCACCAATAAGGAGAAATCGTGCTCGGACAACCAATAAAAATTTGAATCATATCAGGAGTCACAACATGCATGATCCTTCCGATAAAAATCCATTCTTAGTACTTAACAATTTTGAAGATGAATGCACAACATGTAATAATTTTGGACATTTAGCACAAGAGTGTCGATTGAAGAAAAGTTCTTATGAAGATGAAGAAAGGGCTCATGACTTTTTTGGGATAGCCCTTTATGCTCAAAAGTATGAAGATCAATGGTATATTGACAATGTTTGCACCAATCACATGACTGGTGACAAAAAGAAATTTATCTCCTTGACCAAAGGAAAAAGTGGAGATGTGTCCTTTGGTGATGATGGCACAACCAGAATAATCGGCAAAGGGACCGTTGCTCTAAAAGGTAGAGCAAATGCACAAAATGTGTTATATGTGCAGGGGTTAAAACATGATCTACTGAGTGTAGGACAGATATGTGATTTTGACTACAGTATTGTCTTTTATGCTCATGGCTGTGAGATTCAAAGGAATGGATAAAAAAGAATCATTGGAAGAGGAACTAGAACTCCAGGAAATGTTTACATTTTAGAAGAGATCCAGGGAGAAAATTGCTATGTTGGTCGCACTGATGAGAATTGGTTATGGCACAAAATATTGGGACATCTAAACTTTGACAATTTAGTCAAAATCAACAAAACAGAGGCAGTTAGAGGTTTATTCAAGTTATCCAATCCAACACCAAGATTATGTGTCTCGTGTCAACATGGAAAGAAAATTAGGGCAAGTTTCAAAAGAAAGGAACAACCCTCAACCTCAAAACATTTGGAACTGATTCATATAGATCTTTGTGGGCCTGATCAAACCCAATCCTTACAAGGATAAATGTACTTCAGGCTGCTCATAGATGACTTCACAATAATGGTATGGGTAAATTTTCTTAAGGAAAAATCAAAAGCATTTGACAAATTCAAATTCTTCAAATCCTTGGTGGAAAATGAAAGTAGTCACCAGATCAAGTGCTTAAGGAGGTGAATTCACAGCTAATGAGTTCAATCAGTTTTGTGAAAGTGATGTAATCCAAAGGCAGTTCTGTGTAGAAAAAAATACACAACAAAATGGAGTCTTGAAAAGGAAGAATAGGACTATAAAAGAAGCATCCATAACTATGCTTCTCGAGGCCAACAATGCAGATACCTTGTGGATGGAAGCAGTAGAAACAACACTATACATTATAAACCAAGCCCAGCTGAAAGTCAACAATGATAAAACACTGTATGAGTTGTGGAAAGGAAGACCCTCTTCAGTTGGATATTTTAAGGTATTTGTGTTGGCAATATGGCAGTGGCAGAGGGTGTAGATTGTCATTGATGGCAATAAAATATGATAGTAGAAACGAGCTATAACAAGAGTAGCAAAAGAAGAGAAACACAAATATGAGAGAGCAAAACAATGAAGAGAAAGGAAAATAAAATGTCTACTTGTCCAATGCATTATGAAGAGAGGAAAATGAATAATATGGCAGTCTAGTCATGGTAATCTGATGAGATAAGGAAGTCCTGGTGGCATTGCAGAACAAATGCCTTTGATTCAGGTTCTTGTACCTCATGTTTTTCATTGAAGAGTTCCCAAGGTCATCAAGTATCTGGAATGGGAATGGGTTAAGAGGATGAAGAGATAGTGAAAGGCATGGCTTGCCTATTTTCAAAAATGGGAGATGTATATTCTGAGATGATTGCTACTAGATCTACGGAGTCAATGATGATTGTAGAAGCCATTTTAGTCATGAGCTTTCTGGGCCTTAGTGTGTTTACCAGCAATTATTGAACCTTTCAACAACCCATCTCTACGTCGTGTCTCCACACTCAACAAATTCTACCTTTTTCGCACAGTGGATTCCATAGAGGCTCATCTTGGTGTGTACAGTGCGAAACTGCGTATGGAACCTGCGTGAGAGAGACCCGTCTATGTCCATGACTTGAAGCTGTACTGAATCCTCCAGTCTACATTCTCCATTGAAGTTATGACTCTAGCAGTGGTTCAGTTGTGGCAGAGAGAGTAACGTAAGAATTGAGGCAAATTACACTCTTCCGACGTCATTTTAGAATATAGCATACTCGCCGGACATCTTCAAGAATACGCAGTGGGAGACCTCACTCCAATGACTAAGCGTGCTCTATCTCGAAGCCTTTCGTGGAAACCCTATTTTTGTGAAGACTGCGAACTCTATTTTTGTTGAGCGTTACTAAAGAATTATTGGTGAAATATCATGGTAAAGTGCTTCCATTAGTGAATAAAGAGCCGCCTTCCAATTCTGTGTTGAAATTTGTTAGCTGGTGCTATCGTGGATCCATATTGTTGCGATTCTCACTAAGATTGATGTTTGAAGACTACTTCCTTATTTGGAGTTCTGGAAATGTTGATACAACTACCTTGAACGTGGAGCTACTCTAATGCAAATCAGCAAGTTATAGAACAACAAGCTCAATCATCAGAGAAATTGAATGCAAATCAGTACATTGTACCCAGAGATAGTCTTGCTAATATTTTCAGATATGTTAATCACCCTGAAGCTGTTATTAATACACGTCAAAAGCTATGGTCAATTTTGAAATCACTATTTGGCCAACGAGCTTGGGATTCAGCAAAAGTGGAGAGGTTGTGCAGGGCATGCAAATTTGCGGTTAGAACCTGTCAAAAATCAATGGCAGTTATAATGGGGGATCTGCTTCATGAAGTCCAAATGCAATACAAAATACACAATCAATATTGTTTCCTTTATCTTGCAAGTGAAGTAATAAAGGTATTTGGTAGTGACCCATCCTATGCAAATTATCTCGAAGGCTTGATTACAGATCTTTTTGGGCACACCATAAGCCTACTGAAGACAATTCATGGAGTTTGGCCATGATAGATCAAACCCGCTTTTGAAAGAGATGAATCCCATAAGATTGGGCTTAGAGTTGTCCACGAGCCTGAGAGAAGCTCATGAAGCTCGTAGCCTTAACAAACGATGAAGCTTGCAGGAGGCATGAGAGAAATTCATGGAGCTTCAGGCTGAGAACAAAATGCTGAAGCATTAGTGTTAAAAGAACATGAAGACCTAATCACAAAGGCCTAAAGCGCCAGGCTTGAAAATAAACATGAATAAAGGATTCTAATAAAATAGTGTTAATATTTTTTTTTAACTAATGGACTAAAAAGTTAAATAAATATTTAGTTAAAAGGTGATGTTAATATAAAGTCATTTTTAAAGGTCGCGTCATTTTAAAACGTTGTGTTATTTCAAAAATTACCTATGACTATTGGAAGAAATATATATTTGGAAAACAAAGTCATTTGTTGTGTGTCTTGGTGGATCATTATTTGGTGGATATTCTACCATTGATATGGACCTTGTGTTCATACAAACAGATTGATGTCTGTAATCAGGTTGGAGCTTGAGGAGCCTGAATGAGGATTGGATTCCTCTCTACATGCTGGGTCATGTATGCGAATTGGGTTTTGCAGGAAAGTTGAATCTTTCTACGAATCTTTCTAGGAAAGTAGGGTCTCTCCATCTAGCTGGGTCTAGATAAAATAATAATTTGTAAACAAGATTTTTTCAATAAAAGAAATTGATATTGATATTTATTCTTCGTATGTATCTTTATGTTCATAATATATATGACTAATTAGATTTAGTGATTTGGCAAGATATTTTTAAAGTTTTAAATAGAAACTGATTCACCCCCCCGTTCTCAATGTTTGAGACCTGTTTCATCAATTTGGAAGCAAGTATTACATCAAGGTCAATGATGATCACCTTGGAAAATTTAACTCTAGATCTAACGAAGGAATATTTCTTGGGTATTCTACAAGTAAGAAAGCATACAGATGCTATAACAAGAGGCTGAGGAGGATTGTTGAAAGAATATATGTTAAAGTAGATGAGGAAATACCTAAATACACTAAAGAGCTAAGTGAAATAGAAGTAGAAGATATAGTCAATCAAGAAGAAGAATTGGTGAAGGATGAAGCAAAAAATCAGAATGAAGAACAAGACAGGAACCAAGATGAAGAAGAACATGCATCCACAACAACTAGAAGAACATCATCATCTAAAAAACCTTCATTCAAGTTAGTTAAGAGAGATCATCCTGATGATCTCATCATAGGAGATATCGAAGATGGAATTCAATTCAGAGAAACACAAAGGAGAAGAGCTCTTTCCCTGTTATCAACCATTGAGCCCAAAACCTTCACTGAAGCACATACAGATGAATCATGGGAAAAGAAAATGAGTTATGAACTTAGTCAAATTAAGAAAAGTGGAACCTAGGAGTTGATTCCTAGACCAAAAGACAAAAATATAATTGGCACCAAGTGGGTGTTCAAAAACAAGATGAATGAAGAAGGAAAGATAGTCAAGAATAAAGCTAGACTTGTATGCAAAGGTTAGGCTCAGGTTGAAGGAGTGGAATTTGATGAAACTTTTTCCCCAGTTTCTCGCATGGAAGCTATTAAAATGTTCCTTGCATACTCTTGTTTTAAAATTTTTAAGCTATATTAGCTAGATGTAAAATCTTCTTTTTTGAATGATGAACTAAAGGAAGAAGTCTACACTGAACAACCAGAGGGTTTCAAGCAGCCCGGAAAAGAAGATTATGTTTAGAATTTGAAGAAGTCCCTTTATGGGCTTAAACAAGCTCTGAGAGCTTGGTATGCTCGCTCAGAAAACTATCTTATTCAACAGGGTTTCAAAAGAAGCAATGCAAATAGTAATATTTATTTCAAATTAGAGAAAGATGAACTTATGATTACTGTGGTCTATGTTGATGACCTTATATTTGGTTGCAATAATGATAAAATAAGTCATGAGTTTGCTAAGGTCATGGAATGAGAATTTGAAATGTCCATGATTGGATAACTGGCCTTTTTCCTTAGACTTCATATCTCTCAATCATCCAAGGGGATTTTTATATGTCAGTACAAGTATCTAAAAGAAATGCTAAAAAAAATTGGAATGGATGAATGTGCCCCTATAAGTACACTTATGACCACTAGTTGCAAGCTCAGTAAAGATGATGATGCACCATTAGTTGATATTTCACACTATTGTTCTATGATAGGAATCCTGCTATATTTAACTACTTCAAGACCTGACATCATGCAAGATGTTGGTATGGTAGCCAGATTCTAGTCTTTCCCAAGAACTTCACATGTACTAGTTGTCAAGAGAATCTTCAGATATCTCAAAGGTACAGTTGAGTTTGGACTTTGGTATGCTAAAAATTAGAGGTTTAACCTTATATCTTATACCGATGCGGATTGGGCAGGCAGTTTAGATGACAGGAAAAGTACTAGTGGGAATGCATTCTTCTTAGGAGAATTCCTGGTAGCATGGTTAGGCAGAAAGCAATCATCCATTTCCTTGTCTACTACTGAGGCTGAATATATAGTAGCAACTAAGTGTTGCACTCAGGTTTTGTGGATGAAGCAATATTTAAAAGAATTTCAAGTCAAATACAATCATCCTATACCAATCTACTGTGATAATATGAGTGCCATCAACATATCTAAAAATCCATTTTTGCACTCTAAGACTAAGCATATACCTATCAAGTATCTTTTTCTTCAAGAACAAGTTACTGAACAACGGTTGAAATTGGAATATGTGAATACAAAGGAACAAGTAGTTGACATCTTTCCCAAACCTCTGCCAAAAGATGCCTTTGATTATATAAGAAAGAAGTTGGGAGTTATCTCCCTGCAATATTGATTTTTTTTTATCGTTTAAGGAGGGTGATATAAAGTCTTAGCACCCAAGGCACCCACAGATGGCAGATTTAGAACTTAAACAAACAGGTCCAAGGATAATCATGTGATAAAGTTGAAGTTTAAAGAAAGATTTGAGAAAGATTTGGAAGTGGTATTCGGTGGTTCAAAAAGAAACAGGTCTATCCACTTTTCAATAGGTAAACCGAGCTGGCTACAACAAACTTTAGAACAATTTATAACACAAGTCAGCCCCAAGCATGCAATTTGGGCTAAAGAAGATCTCATGGAACATATGAAGAAACTTTTTTTGGTAAAAAATGAAGCTCAGTACAACAAGTATTACAGAGAAAGTGTTAAAGAGAAGAGCAGGTTGTGAAAAGATATTTGCGATACAACAATTTTGAGGAAGGATGACAAGTTGTTTCATAGGCCACAAACTTAGGGGGAGCAATCTGGCATGAAATCCATCATTTCAATTTGATGCAAAGCCACAGTGAAAGCATAAGGATGATGTCCATGCAATAATACCTAGCTCAATCAAAGAGGGAGACATGATTGTGAAGATATCAAGAATAATATGTTTTTTTGGGCATTATGAAACTTCAGATTACTTAGCCTCTTCCCCTTTTTGTCATTAATGTCAAAGAGGGATAGAAGTTGGATGAGATTTCCATCAATGACAAATGGGGATATTGTTGGCTAAAGTTGTCATTCATCACAACACATTAATGACAAAGGTCAAAGTGATGTTGTAGCAAGGTCAAGGTCAATTTACATGTTTGGAAAGATGGCTTGATGGAATAGACAAAGTAGTCACAGTGCTAGAAATTTGACCATATAATGAGTCAATTGACCCATTCTGTGGTCAATTGGAGATGGCCCTAATACCCTATATGTTTTTGATGTTTTGGACAATGTACATTTCTTTTATGACATAGTGACATGGAAAACATGGAATTATTTATCCCAATCACAGGTCGTCTTCATAAAAAAGATTTAAATTCAAACATTAAATGCAAAGTCGACTCCTTAATAATTTCAAAATCCAGACAAGTCAGATCCATAAAGATAGGGCTCGATTCCCTATTAATAAATAATAATACGTTCATTTTAGTGGTGGGTAGTAAGAGTTGAGAGTAGAATACTCTGATTCTTTTCGGTGGTGTGAGGGGAGGGCAACAACAGTAGAAGGATCAACCTGAAGGTGCCAAGGATTAATTTGAAGTGGTTGAGCATCATCAAATATCGAGGAACATTCTAAATAATTCAAGTAGTAATAGTAGATGAGGAACAGTCTAGAGTGCTGAGTTTTTCCTTTTCTCCTTTGCTAAAGTAAATAATCAGAAGAAGCGAAGACTTTTTCATCAAGATGCCTCAGTCTGAAGTTGTAGAGAATAAGAAGAAGTGAAGTCTTCTTCATCAAGCTACCTTAGTCCGAAGTTGTAGAGAATCAGAAGAAGTGAATTCTTATTCATCAAGATGCCTTAGTCCAAAGTTGTGAAGAATCAAAATAAGTGATGCTTGTTTCCAAATCCGATAAAGTGAATTTAGGTTTGAGGACTGTTTGAGAAAATTACAACTAGCAGTTAAACATCATCTTGATTCCATGGGTGGTTGGGTGGAAGGACATATTTGTCCTTTGGCAATTTGTAGCTTTCCTAGGGTGTTGAAGAACCCTTTCAGCTGAAGCTGATAAACCATAGGTCATAAGCCTCTTGAGGTGTAGAAGCACCTCCATATTTCTTGTAAAATATTTTGGACATAAATATAAGTTTTAATTTTTATATTACTGTATATTATTGTTTTAGAAAGATCTTAGTAAACTAATGAAAGAAGTAACTATCAAAATTCAAAAGGAATAGTTGACTACTTTACACACTTATTAATTTGGAAATATTTTCTTGAGTCCACAGATTCACCCACCCCTCCCCCCTCTCAGTGGACTGTGGGTGCTTACAAGGTAGTCTAGATCTAGGAAATGAACTTGGTATAGGACTTAAGGTGGATTTGGGGGGGCTTAGTGAATTATGAAAATATCCCAAATTTGTAAGGAAAGTACCAGAATCAGTTAAGCAAAGTATATCTAGAAAAATCTAGCCACATATAAGAGAAACCTAAAGGACCCTCTTAAATTTTATGCAAAAGTGGACGAAGTGGACCCAAAAAGATAGATTAGGTCATGAAATGACTAGATCCGGGTGCTTGGAGGATATATATGTGAAAATCAAGTGGTTTCAAGCATACCCAACTGATAGATATGAAAATATCTAGCCACACGAATGGAAATCCTAATGGGACCTACCTAGGGTTTATGCAAAAGTGGACATGGAGTACCCAAAAGAGTAGATTGGGGAAAGGAATGACTATATAGGGACACTTGAAGGATATATTTGTGAAATTTTATAGGGTTCAAGCATACCCAGCTGATAGATCTGAAGATTTGGCCACCCACCCAAAGAGGGCGCCCCAACCTAGAGAGACTAGTGCTAGATATTGGGGCAAATGTATTATGATTTATGTTAAATTAGAGATCTAGGTTTTATTCAATAATATCCAATTATTTTTTGATTGATGTCATATAAAAATCACTGGATATATGGGATATACAAAACTAGGGTTTGACGAAAGGGTTTTAAATGGACAAATGGATGAAAATATTGAAAAAAATACTATCCTTACAGATCATACCTAAAAATACTTATGCCCGCCTTAGATGTCGATGATCTTTCCAGTTAGTTATAATTTCGATCTAGATACAACACGAAACAAAAACAAAAATCCTGATTGAGATAGTGTGCGCCCTCTCCTTCACTTACAAAATCAAACTACAAATGATATTTTTTTGTGGATGAAAAAGATAAGATATGTATGTCATATACAGAAAGAGGTCCAATGTAGAAATTGACAAGTGAATAACTCCTCGGATATTAAATGATTTGACTAGAAGATGATGCAATATGCCTTAGAAATCTCCTCCAACCAATTCGATACCTTGCAAAAGATCAGTACGTCTACCACAAAAATAATTTGTTTGCATTCGAGATCCACTGAAATGTCTAAGCATGGGGCATAAAAATCATATCCAAATATGTTCATAAAGATTCCAAGATTTTCTGCAAAATTTTTCTTGTATTTAATATTCTCAGATCCAAAAGTCCCCTTTACAAATGAGAGAGCCTCTCAATATATATATCTCTCAAGTATATAAAACCTAGATACAAAAATATAAGGGGTCAATATCAAAAGATAATATCATCCTAATATACGACTAATATTAGCCAGATACATAATACATGGATCAACTCAAAAATTGAATGGGAACATCACTAAAATTGCCCAATGAGGGGGTGCACCACATAAAATATGACAAATAACCACAAAGTAGCATGTCCCCATGGCACAAAAATAAGGTGTGGTGGCAAATAACATCATCCTTCACTAGCATGTCCCCATGGCACAACAACAAGGTTTGGTGGTAAATAATATCAAAAGTGATAAAAATAACTTGGACATCTCCCTCAATAATACATCAAAATTCCCTCAATCTATGAAAATCAAGGAAATGTGGACCCTAGGTGAAGTGGAGATGATGTCGAATAGTGAATGTGACTC
Organism: Pseudotsuga menziesii; assembly: GCA_001517045.1. Lineage (NCBI taxonomy): Eukaryota > Viridiplantae > Streptophyta > Pinopsida > Pinales > Pinaceae > Pseudotsuga > Pseudotsuga menziesii. The sequence goes on from LPNX011218927.1 coordinate 791,221, forward strand.
AAACACTATGCCTCAAACCAATTTCATGCCATTTCTTTGCCTCAATTTCCCAAATCAATTTCCTCATTAGTAATTTTTTATTATTAAAATGTTGCCTTGGGAACATAAAACAACAGATATCTTATAGGGAACCAAAACATGAAGCGAAATGACTGTACATATGGATCTGACACTGTGGTATTATGGTATAATCAATTGGATACACCCTAAGATTCCATATGGCACCCTATGAGATCTCATTGTTTTCCACACTGTGTTTTATTTTCATTCTCCCATGGAAAATTTGCTGCAAAAAATCCTAAGAGACCCATATCTATACTATAATTCCCTAAAACTGAAAACCAACTACACCAATGGAATTAGATTGTCCAAATCAACTAGGAATGAGTACTCATACACGTTATGTACATCACAAAGGTACATAAGGGGCCCCATCCATGTGGGAACCATAATAATAATAAAGCCTGTAATTACTAATAATCAATAAAATAATACAAGCCATCATATAAAATAATCATATGAAGCATGAATGTGTCTAATGGACAGCTATAGACCATAAATAATGATCATCTATAACCATCAGTCTAAAACTCATCTCGGACCCTGCTCATGGCTTGGTCAACACTAGGTTGACCAGGTAAAGACTGATCAAATGATGACTAATGTGAAAAAATATGATACTGCAAAGTACAAAACGGATATGCATGATCAATTATCTATGATAAAAATGAAATTCAAATAAAATTAGATTCTGTTGGCGAGTATGAGCACAATACGTATATAATAATCTAAATTAGAATGATTAACTGCTTTAACAAGAACCTTTAGTGTATACTCATTTATACATTTAGCCATTTTGCTAGTCAAGGGTGAAGGAAACTAAAAACCAAGGCCAAGGGGATGAATTGATAACTTGACACTATAATCACCTAGGATAAATGACAAGGGGATCCATACAACACATAAGTTGGACTAGGTGAACAATAGGGAATGGCAATGCTTCACAAATAGGTGGAATAATGAGAAGAATCCACTAAACTCTAAAACAAGAAACCTTTTTATACTTTATTTGCACAAAATTATTACACTAGTTAACCTCTAAAGGAAGGTTCCTTGGTAAGCATTTTGTGATTCCATAAAATGATAAAAACATAACCTTATAGGTCCAATATCTCCTTGTTTCCATGTGGGGGAAAATGAGCCATACATTATACAAAGAATAAGTGCTCATTCTTTGTCCATAAACTTTATTTCTTATTAGTAACTTTCCATCCTCTTAAGAACAGGTGCCCAGGAAATCCTTCTGGGCTTCAAGAAAATTACTAAGGCTCAAACTTGAGGGGCTTGCCTCACCCTGATACCCTGTGGGGGTAAATGAACCTTACACCATACAATGGATGACTACCCATATCTTGGCCACTAACTAGTTTTTCTTTTATTTGTGGTAGTGTCTAAAGACAATGTTTCTTTGCTGACAAGGTATCCATTTAGAATAACTTTAAACTTCAATTCCTTAATGTCTAAAGACACTTTTTGGTAAGACTACTTGTGTTCAAGACCTAGAGAGAGACCATCCATGTGACAAACATCACATAAACCAACATCGAGACACAATTTAAACATGGAGACCTATTCCAACATAGAGGTGAAGGTGGGGGGAATCCTAGATGCCACTAGTCAAGTTACAAGTGAAGGTTAATCACCAACAAGGGAAGGAAATGGATGGACAGGGACAGTGGAGATGGTGCCAAGAATATAAATATATGTCCCTACAGGGAAAGGACATTGAATATACAAAATAATTTCTTGGACATAACAACTATATCGTTTATAATTTAGATTCCAAGTAAAACCAAGATAAAGCATCGCCAACATATAGCCAATATTAGCCAAGTATCATCGCTAAAATAGGTAATAGAGCAACACCAAAATCCACATGTGCACACCATAATATCACTTGGGTCATATAACTGCACTAGATATGAAACCAATATGAAGATAACTGGAACAATTGATGCTGCTACACATCATGCGAACTGTAACAATCGTGTTTATGGGTCATGAAAGAATGGCTAACTCAGTCATCGAATATAGGGTCATGAGGCTTATTCGTGGCATAGAACATGTCAATATGGATGCTCTGGATATAATAAAAGTGGGAGATCATCAATTGGTGGGTCATAATCTGTTGATAAAGGATTGGATCAAAGAATTGCTCAATACTTCTTAGGAACAAAAGTAGTCCAACTACTATATATGTGACAACACTAACCCTTACCTCAAGGTTATGGATGATGAACCTGTCATATTATTATTGTACATGGATGATTTATACCTAATAGGTAATGAGAAGAAACTATCAGAGTGTACAAAGAAGCTCGTTGCATAATTTGAGATGAAAGACCTTGGATTGATGCACTATTTTCTAGGTCTTGTAGTATGGCAAAGCCCAGAAGGAATATTCCTTAACCAAGGGAAGTATGTAGTAGAAATCCTGAAAAGGTTTGATATGTTGGATTTTCAAGCCATGGCCACACCCATGAAAACAAATTTGAATTTGTTCAATGGTTCTTTGTCATAGTTAGTGGATGTGACACTATACAGATAGATTATTGGTTCATTGATGTATCTGAAGAATACCCCCCATATATATTCTTTGTTGTTAACACCTTGAGTTAGTATCTGGTTGAGCCCAAACATTTTCACCTGGTAGGTGCAAAGCATGTGATGAGGTACCTGAAAGGTATGGTACCAAAGCTACATGAAGATGACATAGAACCCTATGTTCCATGATAAGATGAGGCACATAGAAATCCAGTATTTCTACATTCATGACATGGTGCATAAGGGATCTATAAAGCTCCAAAATGTGAGCACATATGAGAAGGTTATATATGTGTTGACTTAAACTTTGTCTCATGTGAAGTTTGAACACTTTCGAGATAAGCTAGGTCTTGTCCATAAGGACTTCCCTCGAAAGGGGGAGTAGTATTGATGATACTATGGTATCTTGATCACAACAAGTAGCATAGTTAGGATTGATCATCCTTAGACTTCATCCCGTAATTGTCAAAGGAACAATCATCTTAAATGTTGAGCTTTGGACTCGATCCCGTAATTATGAAAGGAAGGATCGTTTAAGATGTTGGTTAATGGAATTGATCCCATAATTACGAAATGAAGGATCATCTAATATGTTGGTTAATGGAATTGATCTCGTAATTCTGAAAGGAAGGATAATCTAAGATATTTTTTGATGGAATTGATCCCATAATTTCGAAAGGAAGGATCATCTAAGATGTTGGTTGGTGTATTTGATCTCATAATTCTGAAAGGAAGGATCATCCATGTTGGACTTTATCTCGTAATTCTAAATGGAAAGATCACCCTATACACATATGTGTCATCTATGATAAGTATTGGTGGCTCCATAAATATTTGATCCCATAAACATGAAAGGAAGGATTGTTTGAGTGCCACATATGTGTTGGAATTAATTTCGTAATTCCAAAAGGAAGGATTGTATATGATCCCGTAATTACGAAAGGAAGGATCATGTTGTCTATTGATACACCTACCTCATTATGCTTCCATAGATGATGTTTCTCTACACTTGATCCATTGATGATGATGTTTTTATACCTATCACATGTTGATATTTATGTTATTCTAGCTTCATGCTGACGAGCCAGCCTTGTGTCATCATTATTGTTGATGTATTAGTTTTTATATTTATGTGATGATGATGAGACTTCAGCTATGTACTGAAGATGATGATGATGTTCCAGCCCCATACTATACATGATGATGTTCTAACTTGATGTTGCAGATGATGATGTTCCATATTCATTTTGCACATGATGATGCTCCAGCTCCATGCTGTAGATGAAGATGCTCCAGCTCTGTGTTGTATATGATGATGCTCTAGCTTCGTGATGTAGATGATGATGTTCAAACAAGTTGTTTCAATTGCTGATATTGATTTGTTTAAAAATTTTGATGATATAAATATGTACCATACAATGTTCCAAATGATGTCTCCTCCTCCCTCCTTCTAATGATGTTGTGTAGATCCACACCTGTTGTTATTGTCAGTAGAATACCCTTCTTGTTAAGGGGAAGTGTTCAAATAATGTAACTTTGAAGAATACTCTACTTGTAATTTAAATTATTAGTAATATTCCTCCTTTGGGGGATGCCATTAATGTAAAATTTCATGTAAAATTCATGAGGTAAATCTGTAATTTCCCTACTTGAATTTTTGGGAAAAAGTGCAATTTGGGAAAATTCAGGCTTAACTAGTCATGACTATAGTGGGTTCCAAGTCACACCAAATGGTCTTGAATTTGAAATGAAATGGTATGGTGAGCCTTAGTAAATATCAATATGATATCTGAACACTTTGGGTCTGACTTTAATCCTGTTCAAATTGGTCTTGGGATAATGAGAGAAAGTGTGAATTTCCTAGGAAAATGAGGTCAAACTCCCCCAGGGGTAGAGGCCAAATTGGATTCCCAAATCAAGTACGGCTCTCCAAAATTTTAGAAAATAGTATGGGGATGAATATTAAAAATCATGGAATTTCATTAGTAATAGTTAATATCTCTTCAAACTTATTATAATGTGCAACATTCATATGATAAATTTCAAGGAATTTGCTTAAGGGAAAATGGCATTACTAGCTCGATTTTCACACATGAAAAGTAGAATAAATAGTTCTGAAAGTAACATGAAATATAGTGGTACTGTACAGAATTCAAATGGTTGTTTCAAAATCATAAAACTCATATAATAAACCTCATACAAGTCTGATATAAAACTCCTTCAAGATTGAATCCAAATTCATGAAAACTAGTGATGCAATGGCATGAGAATGCAAGCTTTTCACATATGAGTTTCTTGGATTTAGAGATAGATAGATTATTATAATGAAAGTAAAAATTCATCAATAATTTATTGCATCCCAAACATCATAAAATTCATAGAATAACCCTCATACAAATATGATATAAAACTCTTTCAAGATGGAAGCCAAATTCATGAAAACTAGTGATTTAATGGCATGAGAATGCAATATTTTTACATATGAATTACTTGGATTTTGAGTTACAGAGCATATGAAAATAAAATTACAGATAAATAAATAATATACCCCATATTTTTCATCAAATGGATGCATCAAATATAAGCAAGCATCACTCTAGCAAGTGCACCATCAACATGAGAGTGTGGGGGAATGAGAGAATATGGAGATAAATGAGAACTAAAACTGTATGGACTTCAAACTGCAACTAAAAAATAATAATTCATCTCTAATGAGAGGTATGAATGGACTTTGCATCAACCAACTTGGAAATAAATCCCACTCCCTTGAAATTGGTTTATAGATAGGGAGAGTGAACACTCATTGTGCAATGGACAAGAAAAAGTTCTCCAAAATTCCAAGGGCCAATTAACAAATGATCAAAATCTATTATCCTTCCTCATGAAATAATTTTATTAACTTCATTAGGACTTATAAGGTCTAATTTTCCTCCATGGGATTCCTCCAACCCATCTTAGTAGTTTAGTAACTCCTATGACACTTGTCTTCTTCTTCATGCTCCAATTCTTTACCCAATTCGAATGGCTGACTCTAACCCCCAAAGGTGCCCTCTTGGTGGATATTTTTAGCACTTCCATGTCATATTTTTAATAGGTCTGCAATCAGTTCTAAATTTGGCATATTTTTCATAGGATCTTTCATCATTAGTTGACATTAGTAGGTTGATGACACATTATTTGCAAGTAGTGTTATTTGGATGGGGACATGACAGTCCTCCCCAACCAAGATAGCATGTCCTCAGGAAATGCCAATTTTGGATGCTGCAAAATTTTCTCAACTTCCCAAGTGGCGTCCTTACTTGGTAACTCCACCCATTGCACTGAGTAATATCTTGTGGTTCTACTCCTTAATTTTCTTTAGATTCGATTTGAGTATTCGCACTCATGTGTTGCAATTTTGTGTTTCCAAAAGTAAAGAGATGCAGTTTTTTCATATTGATATCTCCTATGACATTACTACTAAACACCAAATGATTAATTAATTCCATCAAAACAAAATTTTCACAAATAGTCTTTACCTCCATAGTTTGGAAACCTTTTCAGAACTTTCAAACCCCTTTTTGCTCCTGTATAATTCTTTGAAGTTGGTATTGAATTACCCAACTTTGACTCTTTTAATATCTTAAGAAAATTCCAGAGAGGAACCACCATGCTTGTTGATGCACTACTCTGATTACAATCACCTTTTCAACTAGTGACTCAATCTCCCATATTGTTTTCTGGCCCCAAAATTGAAACAAAGCAATACCAGGATCCCATTGCTTGTATTTCCCCCTTCCAAGCATCATGAGTCTAATATATAGATAATGAAACTACATAACAACATCATACAAGTGTAACTTCTAACATAGACCAAATCTCTAGAAACGGATCAGAAGAGGTGCCCTAGACAGATTCGGACGGAACCCTCGAGGACTCCAGCTCTGTGTCGGCTATGGAGGCTACCCCCACCTCCTCTCCTCCCTCTGTCGACGGGTCTGGCCTCCCTGGGGTCTTCACGGCGACTCCAGCTCGTCCTGGTGGTGCCCTTGCAATGCCCATTTCCACCGGGGCTCCTCTGTTAAGCTCTGCCTCCGCCGAATCTCCTCGCTTTCTCCTCGGTGGCAGCCCTTTCCATGCTTCGGTTCTTCCTCTCTCTGCTAATCCCCCGGTGAAGCCTTCAGCTGGTGGTCGCCCTGATACAACAGTTTTGACCTCTTTCAAAGAGATTGTCTCTGGTCAAGGTGGGTAGCCCAAGACAACTGCTGTCCCGGAAGCCCCATCAATTGTGGTACCGATCCCTCCAGAGGCTCTTTCCCATGCCTCCCACTACAGATCGGCTACCCTAATCTGCAGGTTCAATGGCTTATGGCCTTCCCTCACCGATCTCCATTCCTGGATTGCCTCCGAGTGGGCGCCTCTCCTCGATGCTAAAGTTATTACTTTCCCTTGTGCCAAAGGGTTTTTTGTAGCGGTTTTCGGCTCTTCAAGAGACAAGGAAAAGGTTCTCAGCTCGGGGCCTTGGTTTTGGGGCAGAGCCGGTCTATCCATGCAGCCATGGTCCCCCTCCTTCGATCCCTCAACGGACTCCCTCTCTTCGGCTCCGATTTGGGTCAGGCTTCTGTATTTACCCCTACACTTCTGGGGGGACGAATCTCTTCGGGCAATAGGAAACGGTCTCGGCAGATTCCTTTGCAGCAGCCCAGAATTTAAGCCAGCCTTCTCTACCTTCACGCGGATCTGCGTTGAAATGGACTTTAGCAAAGGGTTTCCTGCAGAAGTCATTTTGCAGGGCAAAGACTACTCAAGAAATCAGAAGCTCGACTATGAAAAACTATGTTTCAGGTGTAGGAAATGTTTTGAAACAGGGCACATAGCCCGTAATTGCGAGAAGTCCCTGGGAAAAAAAAGACCAGCCAGGAGCCATCGTCCTACTTGGTGGGCAGACTCTGTCCATGGTCTGCAAAGAAAAGAACCTCTGGCTTCAGAAGAAGTGGAATCTGAAAAAACCTCTGAAACGCAAAAGGAGAAAGTCTCGGAATCTGTAGAGACAGCCTCGACCTCAGCTCAAGACCCATCCAAGGAAGAGGCACCAGCACTTGAAATCCTTCCAAAGCCACCAGTGCCAGCGCAACAGGGGTCAAGCTGGGCCGATATCGTGGAATATGAAGACCAGAAAGGCTCGTTAGGTCCTCATTCCATTGAGCAAAGCTCAGAGTGGCAGACGGTGTCAAAAAGGAAAAAAATCATTCAATCCAGAAAGGAGGTAATGACACGAAGCCGCACAAACTCGCTGAAATAGCCATTCTCTTTAATTTTTGTAATATGCCAAAACTATAAGGCACTATTCTAATAGATACCAAGAATTCCCGGAGGTATCGAAACCAGTGTTTCATCACTGTTTGTGTGTATCACAGTACCCGGTAGCTGTTTTACCGGATCCCAATATACTACCCCTATGTTATTGTCAAAAAAAAAAACATCATACAAGTGTACATAAAGAATGTACCTCATCAAAGAATCGTGAAAGTGCTTGTACATCCAAGTCAGTAGATCTCATGTGGACAATACACACATGCATCAAGTATTATATAAAATCTTCTCCAATGACATAGGTGAGCATCCCATGTTTTATAATGTTGCTACAAAATAATGTAACATGCATCAAAATAATCAACCATTTTTTTCTTTCATCCACGAAGTGAATGAATAACCTACACCAAAATCTAAACCAAATAAGGAGCCAAGAAAACAGGGAGACTTTAGGTTGGCTCTAAGAATGTTTGAATTATTGTGCCATTGATCTTCAGGAAATGAGTGCAATTGAATTGTATTACTATGTAATGGAATGCAATGAAAAATACACACCGAACAAGACAAATTTCACTGAAAACAAAGAAGTATTGCTCAATATAATTACAGTATAAAATTCATTAATTACAACAATATACATGAATTCTACATAAAGGATAATTCAAATCATGTGGATAGGATTTCAATCTACCAACTCAAGTTTGACTGATTGGATAACTAGAAGTATCTAAATCACTATTGGAGCTCACTAGTCTAACTCCAGATGTCTAATTCAGTCTCTCAATCAGTTAAACCAATTAAACTAATGTGGTAGGTGAGAAGTAGGTGAGAAGAGGTGCCTACCCACATGCATCCATGCAATATTGGTGCTAACTAAATTGGATGAAATATAACTAAATGTAACTAGAGCATAACTTAGCTTAACTAGTTACCAACTACCAGCACCTGAAGGAGGTTGGTGGTGGAACTCTCAATGGCTCCTAAATTGTAGGGATTGGTCTGAGAGGCACATAAATTGATGCATGAAGGTGCAGTTAGTTGCAGTTAAACTCTATATGTGTTCCCCGCACTCTAGTGACTGGTACTGGTGGCCCCATTAGCCCAAGTGGACCCAATATTAATTAATGACTCCTAATTTATGAAAATATAATATAATAGACTAAGTATGGACAAGGGAGGATTATAAATCCTAACACCCCCACTTAGTTTTAACTTGGACAATTGTGGGCCCTGGAAAAGGGACAAAAGTCACCCATTATAGTCTAAAAGAATTAAAAAATGCTACTTAATAAATCGAGGAAATAGGGGAAAACCTCATGGGAAATCCCCCCCTCAAAATAAGCAGGAACATGAAATACAAGCTATTCTTAGGAGAAAAATATTTCTCTTTGGAAAATAACTTGCAAAAAAAAACTCTGCTGCAATTTGCAGCACTATGCATCAGCATGGTCTTTAGTGCAACAACATCCTAAAGCTGTGCATATGAACCTCTCAATTTCCTTATGATCTGATGGATGTAGAATGTGTTTCATCTTGCTAGAGGAGGAAGGGAATGATAAAATTTCTTCTTCTGTGGGCCAATTGATTGATCATTTGCTATCATTAGGTAGCACTTTCCTAAAACCTTGTTGCACTACTCTATAGGGAGCGAATCTATGTGAGAGAGAGAAACATGCTCATTTTGATACTGGGACCCCATTCTCCTTCCATCTTTTGGATTCCCAACACCATACCCAGCTGCAACAATGAGATTTGGGGACCATATAGGCTTAGGCATTTGGTTTGGAATGGATATTGGATCTGGATCTAGAATCTCATGAGGTTCAACCTCAATACCAAGATAATGTTGATCTTGTTCCTCTTCATCTGAATCTGAAACATGTGAAAAACATCATCATCAAAAGGTAGTGGAAGAGTGGTTATACCTTCTTGTGCTTTGGATGGTGGTAGATCAAACACCTTATCGTCTTCAAACTGAACACTGCACTTAATGAAGCATTCCTAGTTGCAACCTCCATTAACTTGTATGCTCTTGTATCCTCTACATATCCCAATAGTATGCATTCTCTACTCTGGGCTTGGAAAGCCTTTCTCTTATCAATGGGTATTCTAGCCCAAGTTTTGGAAGCAAAAAATCTCAAGTGAGAGACATTGGGATTATGCCCATGTAGTACTTCAAATGGAGTTCCCCCAAACATAGATTTATGAGGCACTCTATTCTAAATGTATGAAGCACAATTTGCAGCTTCTGTCGAAAGAGAAGGAGGAATATTTTTGTGTTGATGTATTTGTAACTTTGGAAGATATTCTGATGTATATTATCGTTGTATGTTTTTGTACCCCCATTGAGGATGTGTGTTATCCCTTTACGATATGTCTAAATTGTGTCTAGACCTTGACATACAACCTCTGTTGTAATTCAAGGAAATAGTCCCCAGTGTAACATCACGTAATATGTAATTGTGGTCTCTCTAGGAGAAGTGGGCCCCATGTGAGATGACATGTAGGCTCAAGTCTTATATCTAGTTAGTGACTTGAAAGGGTATAACTATGGAGGCTCTCTACCTCATTTATACACACCTCACATAATATCTAAGGAACATGAAACAAAGAGATAGTCAGAGGAGGAGAGAAAGATAGCTGCTGAACATTTCTTATTACTACTTTTAATCATCTTACTATTCCAAAGAAGTTTGTGGGGTTTTCTACTTTGTGGTTTCCCTGATGAAAATATTTGTGTTTTATGTATATTTTTATATCTTATGCATTTAACTGTACTTTTTCTTCTTTCAGATAAAGATCCTAGATAATCTAATTATATCTTAAGAAAATATAACATGGTATCAGGGCCTCTCTGAAAGAAGGCACTCTGCAGTTGTGGGAACTAGGGCTTCCTAGTTGAAGGTGTTCTCTACACATATCATCAATCAAGGAGGGCTAGGCTAACTTGCCTCACTAGGGCACATCTATTGGTGGTATCAGATTTCGAATAAGATAATTTTCACTGTACATCAAAAATATAGCTGCAATGGCAGCTAATGGAAATTAGGGTTTCATGCATGAAAACCCTAGAAGATTGAATTTAGTAATCCTAGAACTTTCGCTATAACATGATATTGGAGAAGGATCAAAATCCAAATTTTTTTTAGGTAAAATATACATTCATGATGTACACTATGTAAAATTTTTATCCTCATATTCGTTATACTTCATGAGATATAGTTCCTCTAAATCAGGATTCTAGCCTCCTCTAGAATACAGTCATAAACAGGTGACCTAGGGATATTTGCTATATCTCGGGATAGGAAGTTCCAAAAAAAAATTATCAAGATTTTCTAGTTAGGACATAGAATGTAGTTTCTATGGTACGTTTTTCAGACCCATAATGTGAAACAGTGACACGTGGAAGTCCGTACAAGTTCACTATGTTGAACAATCCCCAAAACAGTCACCTTGGGAAACTTAGCATACATCCCATTGGGAGAATCCATTTCTAATATAACCTATGTGGTTGGAAAGAAGAAAGATTAGGCTATGTTAGTGAGAAGTTTCATGCTTTAAGGATCCAAAAATTCAGAGATACCATGGATTCAATATTAGTCATTTCTGTAGAATAAATTGGAAAACTAGGGCTTCTTGTTCCGGGAGCTTCCCTCCACTGTTTTTAGAAAATGATTACATTGGACAGATCGCCTTGAAAAGGCCCATATTTATATCCAATCCAAATTTTGAAATTCCAATTTTTGAAAATTAGATTTTCTCTGACAAACCCTAGATCAGTCGGCTCCAGAACCTTGGTGAAGCTGGCAACTTTTGAGTATGGAAGTGTAGGACCTTCGTGATCCTTGAAGAAATTGACTTGGATCAATATTTCAGTAAGGAGGTTCTAAGAGCCAGAGGGAGATGAGGCTAAGGTTAGAGACAAGAGAATCATTGTAGTTTCTATTAAATATCATCTCATCCCTCATGTGTCATCCTTGAAGACACCAAAAGGAAGTGTTCAATGCTATCGAAGAAGAAGAATATATTATTATAGCCACCTTAAATGGCCTCCCAATATCATGGGATTCATTCATTCAAGGAATGTATGCCAGAAGGAAGTTATTACCTTCAACAGACTATGGGAAGAGTGCACACAAGAAGAATCTCACTCATAATAAGATAAGAGAAGATAGGAGTGAATGAATATCAAGCTCTCACGATTCAAAGAAGATCCCTCAAGTGACGAGGAATATGAAGAACTCAATTCTTGAAGAACCTATTATCCATATTAGCATTTGGATAAGAAATGATGTTGTTATGAATGAAGAGGATGATGAAGCTAAAGGCTTAAGAAGGATTCTACCCATGGAACAAATAAAGAGAATAAGTAATGACAGTTTAGAAGAGGAACCTGAAGCTTCCTGGGTCAAAAAAACCATAGCAAAAGATGAGCTTCAGAAGAATATAAAGAGAATGGTAGATCCACCTCAAGAGATGAATACCACCTTGGGCACAAGAAATAATCCAAGATGAATAATAGTATGATGATACTTCCAAGAAAGAAAGAGGCCTCAAACACACTCTAGTTATGTGACACTATTGAGTGACGTCATTGATGCAGAGCCTTCCAGCTATGAAGAAGTATACAAGAAGAAAGGGAAGGAGAATATGATCAAAGAGTACCAGTTCAAGAAGAATGATGTCTGGGATGCGATGTCGAGACCTGAAGGGAATTCCGTAGTGTATTCCATATGGATCTACAATATCCATCATGCATAGATGGAAACAGCATGGGATACAAGGAAAGATTCGTAGGATGAGGCTTCTCACAGAAATAAAGCATACAATACAAAGAGACATTTCCACTAATGACGAGTCAAGTATACGTAGAGAAACCACTGAGAGATGAGACACATGATAGGTAGACTCATGTGTGCAAATCAAAGAAGGCCTTGTATGAGCTCAGAAGGCACCCATGAGATAGAACATACAGTTACATAAGGATATTGAAGATCACTGAGAGTGATGAAGATATTAACCTTTGCTACAATATTGAAGATGAAAGCCTATAGAAGATGACAATCTCACATATGAGTATGAGAAGAAATTTTCAACAAATTTCAAGATAGAGGATATTGTCTAGTGACCCTAGATGGATAGATTTAGTAGAATAGGAATCTACTTGTCACTCCATTACAGAATGTTTCAATACATAGATTATGAAAGGAAGAGGGAGAATGATGCTTCGCTTCAGAGGGAGTGACTGCAGAAGACCCTGAGGTTCGACATGGTATGAAAGGATGGAAAAGCTTACTGATGGCTCTAGGATTTATTAATAGTAAAGCGGATTCCAACCTTTACTTCAAGGTTGAAGGCGAAAGACCAGTGATGCTCCTGTTATATGTCGATGACCTGTTCCTTACAGGAAAAGAGGAACTCATTAGAGATGCAAGAAGGAGAATTGTTGCCGAGTTTGAAATGAAGGACTTGGGTATGATGCACTAATTTCTAGGCATCGAGGTATGGCATAGTGTGGATGGAATCTCCCTTGGACAAGGGAAGTATGCAGTGGAGATCCTGAAGAGGTTCGAGATGATGTACTGCAAGGCCATGGCAACACCTATGGAATTGAACCTGAAGCTATTGAGTGATGCTTCATCAAAGATGGTTGATGCCATGATGTATTGTTAGATTATTTGTTCATTGATGTTCTTGGCGAATACAAGAGCAGACACATGATTTGTTGTGAACAACCTGAGCCAGGTTTTAACGTATTTGAGACATGCTCACCTGGTTGCAAAGCATGCAGTGAGGTACCTGAAATGTACAGTTGAGTATGGGCTCAAGTATGATACAAATTAGAATACTAACATGCATGGTTATGTTGATTCAGATTGGCAGCACCACTGAGAAGAAGAACACTTTGGGTCACTTCTTTATTCTAAGATCCAGTATGGGCTACTGGTTTGGAAGGATGCAGTACTGCATGGCGCTGAGTACATCTGAGCCAAAATATGTTGCCACTTGCTCGACTATTTGTGATGTAGTATGTTTATTTTGAAATATAATATTTGATTTAATTGATCTGACTTGCATTTTTGTATGATGTAGAGAGGAGAAGTGAAGCTCCAATATGTGATCTAGATCGATATCTCTCGAAAGAGGGAGTGATGAGTTATAGCATAGTTGGTGAGACAGGTTGTCTGAGAATAAAATCTTGGTGAAGCTTGTAGGTTGCTCAGACGTAATCAATCATGTAGGTTGTCCTCAGATGTAATCAGTCCTGGTGAATCTCATAGGTTCTCCTTGGACGTAATCAGTCTTGATGTGATTCTATGCTAGAAATGGGTAGAGAGAAGTTTGAATACTTCAGAGAGAATCTTTGTGTACTTCAGATAGGGATTCCTTCCAAGGGGAAGTGATGAGTTCGAAAGACACTGATATGCATAAGACTTTTCGGCATGGTGGCAGGCTAGGCCTCCCATGGTCATTGATGTAAGTGCTGAAAGCCTTTTAGACATGGTGGCAGGATGGGCCTCCCATGGTTTTTGATGTCAGTGCTATGTTATGTATATCTAGGTTGTGCTTCTTGTGATGATGAGATGATCTGAAGATGATGAGGTAATAGCAGGGTACACAGGTGTTGCAAGGCATGTAATCGGTCCTGGGATGCTCCTTCAGGTTTTGTAGTGGCATATAATTAGTCCTAGGAGATCTTGTAGGTTTTTCAAGATGAATATAATAAGTCATGATATGTACCTACTGAATGGCTTGCTCGCAGAAATGATGAATTCCTAGCAGAGATCTAGGCCTACATCCATCATGAAAAAGGGTTGGCACTGTAGATGAAGACATGGAAGAGGACTAGGCCTACATCCAACATGAAAAATGGCTGGCACTATAGATGAAGACCTGACAGAGGAATATGCCTACATCCAACATGAAAAAGGGTTGGCACTGTAGATGAATACCTGGCATAGGACTAGGCCTACATCCAACATGAAAAATGGTTGGCACTGTAGATGAAGACCTGGAAGAGGAATAGACCTAAATCCAACATGAAAAAGAGCTGGCATAGTAGATGAATACCTGGAAGAGGAATAGTCCTACATCCACCATGAAAAAGGGTTGGCACTATAAATGAAGACCTGGTAGAGGACTAGGCCTACATCTAGCATGAAAAAGGGTTGGCATTGTAGATGAAGACCTAGCAGAGGACTAGGCCTACATCCGACATGAAAAAGGGTTGGCACTATAAATGAAGATGTGGAAGAGGGATAGGCCTACATCTAGCATGAAAAGGGCTGGCATGGTAGATAAAGACATGGAAGAGGACTAGGCCTACATCCAGCATGAAAAAGGGCTATAGCTGTAGAAACTTCTGATGACAGATAGTATGGGACGATGATCAAATTATAAGAATATGATGGTAGAAATTATGATGAATACTCTATGACTCTGTGATGATGATGATGCGATGAAGACTTGACCAGATGTGTTGATGACTGTATAGAGAGAGAGTACCTTCTTAGTTAAGAGGGGGTGTTGATGTATTTGTAACTTTAGAAGATATTATGATGTATATTATCATTGTATGCTATTGTACCCCCATTGTGGATGTGTGTTACCCCTTTACATGATGTCTAAATTGTGTCTAGACCTAAAGGTACAACCTCCATTATAAGTCAGGGAAATAGTCCCCAATGTAACAGCATGTAATATGTAATTGTGGTCTCCCTAGGAGAAGTGGTTCCCATGTGAGATGACATGTAGGCTCGAGTCTTATATATGGTCAGTGACTTGAAAGGGTATAAATAGGGAGGCTCTCTCCCTCATTTATACGCACCTCACATACTCTCAAAGGCGCACAAGAGAGAGAGACAATCATAGGAGGAGAGAAAGATAGTTCTTGAACATTTCTTATTACTTCTTTTGATCATCTTACCATTCTGAATAAGTTTGTGGGGTTTTCTCCTTTAAGGTTTCCTTGATGAATTTTTTTGTGTATTGTGTATATTTTTATATCTTATGCATTTTGTTGTACTTGTTATTCTTTAAGATAAATATCCTAGATAATGTAATCAGATCTTAAGAAAATCTAACATTTTGGCTTGGAGAAGACATGTTTCCATCTCCTTCAATGATATATTTTCCTCTCAGCCACACCATTCTGCTGTGGTGTGTATGGAAATGAGTGTTCCATTCGAATCCCCTCTTATTCACAATATTGCTGAAATTATCTCTTAATGTATTCACCTCCATTATATGATCTTATGGACTTGATCTTTTTCCTGAAACTATTCTCAATCATAGCTTTAAAAACTTTAAAAATTCCAAGTACTTTGGATTTCTGTTTCATGAAATATATCCAACAAAACCTAGAACAATCATCAATAAAAATCAGGAAATATCTCAAACCATTAATTGATGTTGTAGGCATTGGTCAAGAAACATCACTGTGTATCAAATCAAGTATAGAGTCAGCTCTATGTGCCTTCCCAACTTCATACCTTTTCTTTGGATGCTACCTACCAAGAAACCATGACATACTCCATCAGAAGTTTGGATGAGAGGAAATCCTTCAAACATTTTATCACTTTGAATTTGTTGGAGATATTTAATTGAGATGCCCAAATCTCTCATGCCATATCTCGCTGATGTTGTTAGCATGAGTCAATAAATTTGTAGGAGGAGAAACAAAAAAAAAATGTGAGAACTCATTAGCCTTAGTGGCATGATTAGCAATACCTTTCACTATGATATTTCTAGTAGCATTTTTATGTGATTTCAACTGATGTAGAGTCGAATGTAACTCTCTTGGGAGAGCCTATATGGGTCATCTGATAAAAATACAACAAATTTGCTGCAAGAGAGGGAACATAGAGAACATTCTTGAACTCACCATGCTGGATTTTAATTGAACCTCTCCCTAAAACTAGTATTTGGGAGTCATCTCCCATGTGAATGTTAGGTACTCCTGATATATTGAGAGTGGAGAAGGATTCCTGGGAGGAAACCATGTGGTTGGATGCTCCAGAATCAATCAAGTAATATTTTGAATAAGTAAGTCCTACCTTCAAGGCATGGCATCTCTCACGATATTCTGTCGATGGTCCAACATCAGGCTTCTTTTCTCCTTGTGGAAGGGTAGTGTTGTTCTATTCAAACAAGGTGGAAAATTGGTCATATCCTTCTTCATGCACTGGATTTCAAGATGAAATCCCCTCATACAATAAGGGAACTTAGTATTTTCAAACTTTTTCTTCTTCTTGGAACTCGAGGCTCCTTCGTAAAACTTCTGACTCTCTTTTGGCTTCGAATCATATTATTTAGGATCCTTCCCCTTGTGCTTCCCTTTAGCTTGCGAATTGATTTAGTCGAATATCATAAGAGATTGGTTCTTGGAATTTTGGAAAACTTCCATTTGGACCAACTTATCCTGATCCTGTATTAAAGACTCAACAAATCCATCAACTGAATGAATCTTCCAATTGGGTATGGAGTCTCTTTTGGAATGGAAGGTAGAGACAAAGACAGAGTACTCATAACCAAGTTTTTTGAGCACATAGATCACAATATGCTCATCCTTCCTCTCTATTCCGCATCGCTTACATTGTAGTGCTAGAGACTTGAACTTTGTGAAAACCTGCTGGATAGTCTTGAAACTGCTAGGATGCAATGTTATTAGCTCATTCTCCAAGATGTTCCCCTGAACCTCATCTTGTTTTCCAAAAAAGAATTAGAACTTCTCCCAATATTATTTAGGAGTCTTCAATCCCTCAATATGAAATAGGAGATTACTGGATATGTGAGTGAAAAGGAAGCCAAATGATTCCTCCAAGTGGTTCAAGAACTTATTTTTCTCAATAGGATGATGAGGTTTTGTCTCTATGCCCATTTTCATCCCAAAAAGGCCAAGATTGTGTAAGGAGACCTGTATAATATTTTCTGATACCATTATATGAGTTGATTTTCCTTGAAGAATGTAATTGTATGTCCGAAGGAGAACTAAAGACTATAAGTGAATATGGGGATTATTTTCTCTCCAATGAAGGTTTGTACTTAAGGATGTATGGACGATTCAAAGCCCCTTCACTACTGCCTAGATATGCCATTGATTATGTCATCCATAAGGAGGTATAAAGGCAGTTATACATAGATGGTTTAAGGAACTTTTTGTTTGATATGAAGAAGGTCATATACCCACCGCTGCCATTTCTCATTGGTGGTTATAAGTTTACCAAAGTAAAGAGTGCTCCTGATTTTGTTAAAGAACTAGACAAATTTCATTTCGAGGAGAAAAGCTTCCATAGAAACGATGCTTGGGACAAAGTCTCAAAATATTGTGCATCTGTGGGAGTACATTTTGAACATTTTGATCACTTCAACAAGGATGAGTAGGTATACCAGAATGCATGTAGCATGACTGCTCTGAACAAAAGGTTCAAGAAAAATAACACAACCACGACAGGAAAAGGAAATAGTAGTAACACCTCTGAACAACAGACATAGGAGAAAGAAGCTGCCAAGAAGAATGAGGAGGAATCCTGAAGGTTAGTTGAAGAAGCAGAGAAATTGATAGTTGAGGAAGCACAAAGGAAGAAAGAAGAAGAAGAACAAAGACGAAGAAATGAGGAGGAACAAAGGTGAAGGGAAGAAGAACAAAGGAGGAAAAAGGAATCAGTTGATAGGATAAGAGAAGAGGTAGAAAAGGTAGCTGAAGAACTAAAAAGGAAAGAACAGGAAGACCAGGACAAGGAGAATCTGCAGCAATACCAAACCCATGATAATCCAATGGATTCTTTTGTCCTATCAAGTAGAAAAATGACAGGAAGCCAAATTCCCTTAGTAGAAATTGGATTGGTACCATTTGTCCCATATCATCAACACGTCGTGGCTAACTTAGACACAATTTTATTTGACCAAAAGAAGAAGAGAATTGTAAGAATGACAGAGAAGAGGTTGCAGGTAGGTGATCAACCTGTAGAAGTCATGGTGACAAAGAAGGAAGTTATGCATGGGAAAAATGAATATCCTTGACTTCTTTCGATGGAAAGAGTAGTAGTAGCACAAGCCAATGTAGATAATGTTGGTAGGATGGTCGAGGATGTTGAATATTGCAAAGAGAAAATGAAACAAATAAAAGAAACTCTGGTAAGAGAAATAACAGAAGGGAAACAACTAAAGAGGAAGTATGATGATACTTTGTCAGAGTTTGAAAGACTCATGAAAGCATGTCAAGTGTTGGAATGGGACAAGGATGCACTAACACTGTCAGTTGCAATCACTGAAGGGGAAAAGAGAGATATTGAAAGCAAGGTTTTAGAGTTGGAAAATAAGAAAGCCACAACTGACAAGAGAGAAGAAGAACTAGAGACTCAAAATAGCCTGCTATAGAAGCAACTCAAGGTGGAAAATGAAAAAAGGCTCGATGTAACTCCATTCCGTAATAAATCATGTTTGTTGCAGAAATAAATAAACCAGGTTGAGTTAAAGTTGGTAGAGGAAATGTATAAGATTAAAGAGATAGAGGCTAGACTAAAGGAAATAGCACGAGTCATTAGAGTTCAGAAAAAGGTCATCAGAAGTTGCATATCTTATGGAAAGTTAGCTGACTTAGATCAGAGCTAATCAAAAGACTACAGGAGGATTGAAAATGGAATGGGCACTATTGAATTTCAGTAGCAAAGCATCAACAAGATTGAGAACAACAATTGATAAAACTACAAAAAAGTGTAATGAGTTATACAAGAATATGTGCGCAACTCACAATAAATGCCAAGCTTTGGTAGCAGCTCAAGTCCAAGATTTCCCAAAAAAAGATCAGCATTTAAAGAAACTCCATGACAAGCTATAGACAGACAAGGAAAGCATCCAAAATATCGAAAGCATTGGCGAGGAAGAGATTGGAGTTTGGGTTATACAAGCTTCAATTCATAAATATCTCTTTGAGGATTTGTTGATGCAGACTTCACCAAAAGTGAAAGAGATAGAATCCCATCTATCCATACATGAAGTAATTGCACATTTGCTGGAACCAGTAGACTATCGAGTCATCAAGGAGGAAGCCCATGCATGGGGCACTTTTATTAAGAAACCTGTTTGGCCCACTTAGAATTTTTTTTGTATTTGTTTGGGAACTTTATGTAATATTTTATATATATTCCAATTTTCCTAGTGGGACACACTAGAAAACAAAATTTTGTAACCAAAGATTCAAGGAAGCCTAAGAGTCTAGGGTAGATGAAAAGTCATATGTAAATTGTATAAATAGGGGTAGAATAGAGATTAGAAGAGATTTTTTTTCTAGCACACATATGCTGAAGCTATTTGTATGAGAACTACTTCTTTTATAAATAAAGAGAACCAAATTTTGCTGGAGTAAGGACTGTACGAGTTTCCAGATGGATTATGTGGATTGTTGAATGTGAAGTATTTCTGTTTTAGCTTGCTATATAATTGTGAGATCATTCCAACCTGTTGAATTATTTCTACATTTTATGAATGATTTTATTTTCTATTAGAAATCTCGTGCAAATGAATGAGTGGTGAATGTGTTAATAAAATAGAGCTACCTTTGTTTATCTTTTATTGTTGTAATTATGTATGTAGAGTTTGACAGCTACCTGTCGAATTCCACTAACATCATTACAATACATTACCCAGATTAAACATAATCTTTGCTCCCCTGGAGATAGGTTATATAGAATAGAATAGAATAGATTAGTTGTTTCTTTGCTTTTGTAGAAGTGATTGTGAGGAAAGAACGGTAAGATGGGAGGTAAGAACTGACGCATCTCTAGTGAGGCTCTTACTCATCAGTCACTTGCATTTAGTATAGGTAATTGCATTTCATTGTAAAATAAAAAATTACATAAACATTGGATCGATCTGCAACCGATAAAACAGATTTAAAACGCTCTTTTAATTCTATGGTAGTCGAGCTGCTAATCGGACGGATTACCCATTCCAAACAGTAGATGATATAATTGGGAACGGTTATTGGGGAGAATCCCTACTGTTAGTACCTGGGATTTTTCCAGGAATCAACATGTGCATATTGAGAATTCTTCATAATGAGCTTTCTTTACTCTTTCTCAATCAACTAGGGAAAATATGGGGCACTTACTGAATTTCCAAACATTATGAGGCTATATTGGTCTCCTTAAGGTCATAGTTATATACTTTGGATTGATAAGTCTTTGATGGGGTAAACTACTCTCCTATGATCTCATTGGTGGAGTCATATTTATCTCCTCATACTTTTTGTGTATGGAGTGGGCTCGACCTACTTAATGGAATGTGGGATCAACCTGCTCGACAAAATGAGGAATATGGGATAAAATTGGTTATGAAATGAAGAATGTCTGAACAACTTGATAAAATGAGGAATGTGAGGTGAAAAATCTCAAATTATCATAGAATGGCGAATGAGGAATGAGGAATGCAGGGATATCCTACTCGTATAGTGAGGAGTGTGCTTGAACCTTTTCGTGGAATGATAATTGTGGTAAAAAAATTCAACTATTTAATGTATGGAATATATTATCTAGGGTAAGTGATGACAATACTAGTAATTGAGTGTGATAATTTTCCCACCAAAGAATTGTTGAGGCCAACAATGGTTTAATGAATTTATCCACACCCCCTCTCTTCATAATGACTAGTTGAGAGAGAAACAGTGTGTGCCCAGCCAAAAAATACTTTATAATTGTCTTTGTTAATAATATGTTTTGCCTTCAAATTAGATGCCATGAATGAAGGTTATCTATTATGTGAAATTCAACCTAAAGTTACACCTCACCTCATTGTTGTTCAGGAAAACACACCCTTATAACCTAGGGCCTTTGGAGTTACCATCTTACTAACTTACTTGCATACAATCAGCCATTTCTAGAATTGAAATAGGAATAGGAATAAAACTAGGCATACCTTGTTTATGAAGGTCAATCTTAGCTTTTCTTCTCCTCTTCAAGTTGCTTCAACAGCTTGTAAGGTATCTCCAATCACCTGGAAAGAACAAGATCTTCCTGCAATATCTTATATATTATATCAATTGTTAATGAAATAACATATTCATAATAACAATGAGATAATAATATCATTCATAAATCACAATATACAAGAGTGCACAATATTGGAAGAAGAACTTTCTTTAT
This sequence comes from Pseudotsuga menziesii, assembly GCA_001517045.1. Lineage (NCBI taxonomy): Eukaryota > Viridiplantae > Streptophyta > Pinopsida > Pinales > Pinaceae > Pseudotsuga > Pseudotsuga menziesii. The sequence goes on from LPNX011218927.1 coordinate 813,258, forward strand.
TGATAAACAAGTGTTGTGAGATTACAACCCAACATCTGAGACAAGTGCTCCTATGGAAACCAAGGACACTAAGTTCTATTACTCCAATATATCTAAAGGAAAACCACCAGCATAACTTTTCTCTACTAAGTATGATTGATTAGCCTCAACCCCTACCCTCCATTTATACATGAGGAAAGATAGAGGTTTTGAAGGTTGAGATGGTTGAGGAAGTTGATATAGTTATGATTAAGGGCTCAACTATCCTCAACTAATCATGTTTATACTTTTTAACTTTAAATTAAGGCATACATGACTATTGATATAGGCAAGTCGTGTATGATACGTGCCTTGATTTAAGGAAACCCGCGGGTCTAATACATACGCGAGTTGCAATGCACATACTCATGCATGATACGTGGGTTGCTATGCAAATAGTCCTGTATTCAACCCTAATGTCCAAAAAAAAATATTCAGCTGGTAAGGTGATGCTATATCAAAGGTCATGCTTGTCTATAGTGTTTTGGCTACTTCGATCCAATTTGTCCTTTTGTGTTCTGACACATTGGGTATCAGTACTCTGATGGAGAAGCACCATTTTACATGAAAACAAATGGCCCCTAATGTGTGAGTTCAGAGGGAAGTGATGGCTGAAGTACATTACAATATTTTAATCTTGGAGAACTTAGCTACCAAGGAAGAAGAGGAGATACCTGAAACAAATACATATCAAAGTCATATACAGAATCATATTTGAGGATTCTATGTTCAATATAATGGAACACTATCTCCTTTACAATATTTGATTATATCATATGATATGGGTAACAAGACCACATATATTACAAAGGTGGATCAAATCCACAATATACAATGATGACTCTTCAAAATTTGGAAGCTGTGTAGTTGAATATAAAACAATCTTGCGCAACTTAGGCTATAAAGGTGACCCTAAGGTCTTCGTCGAAATCTAAAGGAACCAGTACAATCCCTACCATGTGAATAGATGTGTTGAAGTCGAACATGGAAGGAACTCAATAGAATGTCATTCAATGAGTGATACTGACAATTGAAGCAAAGGAATTCACCAATAATGGTAGCGAAAACTAAGGTACCATCGTCAAAACTCTAGGTCTTTGTCTTCAGGAGATGCTGACGAGAAAACTTAATGTGATGAGGAAAGCAATGAATCCTCTAATGGATCACAAGAGTGACTAGGAACTGGATATGAGAAGATAGACACAAGTAATTATCAAATAAGATAATGATGGAATCAAGATAATAATCAGATGAAGGTACAGATCCTTGAATAGTGAGCACGACATAGAGATGACCCAAGAAAACTTTTGACTTGCATATAGGACAACTAGACTTATCTGTCATGTAGGATACATGATCAGATTCCCCATGTATAAAGGACAAGTGGAGGAGTAAAAACTCAAAGTAATAGCCGAGTTGAAAGTGTAAACTGAGACATGAGTATTGAAAAGTTCAGAGAGTGATTTGTTTAAGGAGGACATGCTGCCACTGTTTATAACCCAAAGAGAGTAATTCTTCCTTATCTTTCCTGTTAAATTTTAACGAGTCCAGGAAAGTCAACTCGGTTCTCTCTTCATTTTTTACAAGATTGAAGAGGGGGTACAATAATGCTTGATAATGTCACTAATTCATGGATTTTACGAGCCCAAACTAGTACATGCTCGTTGGTGTTTTCATGTTTTGAGAGTATAAAAACTTTGAAGAAGACTCTGGGGGGGGTCTTTTTCGTACAATTTAGTCTCCTGAGGCCCGAAAAGTATAAAAAAATCCACATAAGAACTCTCTTAGCTCCCAAAGGACTAAGGTATACATTTTTCGTACTGAGTCGGCAAGGTCTGAAAAAGAGGTAAACTAATACCAGCCCGATGCATCTTTAGAACTGGTAGGTATCCTCAGTTTAACAAGTGTGAAGGAAGGAAAGATCACTTGAAAAGATCCATTTGATTATGATAAATGGGGATTACAACAGTAAACTCGATGCTTTATTATTTAGGTTTTAGTGAGCATGACAAAGACATAAAGTACGCTCAGAATATTTTTCATGTTTAGATCCAGAGCACGAAAAAGAGAAAACTAAGCTCATATCGGGTGTTTCTTTTCTGTAAGTTTAGTCCCTTAGGTCCTCCGGAAAAGTGATAAACCTATACCTGAGAATACTCTTATCAATTCCAAAGAAAAGAGAGTGCTCCTTTTTTCGTAAATATTCCACATGGTCCGAAAAAGTGATAAACTACCACCAATGGGGATGCCCGTTCACTTATTCTTAACGAGTCTAAATGAACAAGTTTACTCAATAGTCAAGTCTATTTTGAGGAGTCAGACCTGGGCCTAAAGAAACTCCATAAGTGTAGGGAGCCTTATAACAAGGATAGCTCATAAAAGATGCAAAATGAGGCTCATTTTGTCATGAAAAACTGCTAAGAAGGATCCTGCAAACCTAAAACAACTGAGGCATGGGTACCATAAAGACAATAAAGTGTTCTAAACTAGGATACCCATGAAAAGGAGGCCCTATCCACGAAGGAAAAATGATGCAGATGAGGTAAAAATTGTTTAAACACCATAGTCCGTAGTCAAAGAGGTAATCCTAGGGTTAAAAAAGGATAAGGTATAAATGCAAAAGTACCTATGGAGGACCAAATCCTACCCTATATGAGTGGATAACGACTTCTTAAATATATCAAACCTATTGCACTTAGTAAAAATTCATGGTCTTAGTTCATTTATAAAATTAATTTTTAAACTATAGACTATGGGTCAAAAAATATGAAATTTTTCTATATATAGTTCAAAATGTTGGTTGTGGAGCCTGATCTTGCAAATCCAAACATATTATTCACCTGTGTTTGTACCCCAGGTGTACTGTACACTTTTATTTGCGATGTTTGTTGGCAAATAGTTTTGTGGACCCATGGTATTGGGTTAACCGTAGTATTTTACCATGGTATTTCCCTTGTAAAAGAAAAGCATTGTAATACGGCTAGGTATGGTATTGTAATGTATTGTAGAATTGTAAACAATATTTGTGATTGTGTGAGAGAGAGACTGTGAGAGTGTGAAGAGAAAGTGCAACGGTATTGTTGTAGGTTGTATCCCTTCATCTTTTTGGATGGTAATAAAAGGACTGGCAATTTTTGTGTAGACGTATCCCATTGTTTGGGTGAACCACGTTATATATGCGTCTCTTTGTAATGTGTTTAATGTGTTTTTCATTTTGTTTAATTATGAATTAATTGTATATATGTTATTTGCTTTGCGGTCCTGTTTTTCTAACAATTGGTATCAGAGCCAAAAGGTCTATTTAGATGGTAAACTCACAGGAAAGAAGGATTCCTGGTTCGAGCGGGAGGAATGGAGGAAGAGGGAAAGTTTAGGGTCGAGAAATTTAACGGCCAAAAATATCAATTATGAAGATGAAAATGGAGGACTATCAGTACTAGAAGGATATGTAATTGTCGTTGGGTGGAAAAGAAAAATAGTCGACGAATATGAAGGATGAGTAATGGGAGGTTCTTGACAGAAAGGCACTGGGAAAAATACAGTTGTGCCTGGCTTCGTTGGTGGATTTCAATATTTCAAATAAAAAACAACAAAGGGTGTGATGAGCGCATTGTGTAAGCTCTATGAAAAACCCTTAGCTTCCAACAAGGTATTTTTAATGAAGCATTTATTTAATATGAAGATGTCAGAAGGTGGATCTATTGTTGATCATTTAAATGAGTTTAATACGTGTACCAATCAATTAATTTCTATAAAAGTGAACTTTGATGATGAGGCTAGCGCTATTCTAATCTTGTGCTCATTGCCAGAAAGTTGGAATAGCTTGGTTATAGTTGTAAGTAATTTTGGCCCTAGTTTAAACACTCTTAAGTTTGGTGATGTTGTTGGTTTTATTCTTAGCGAGGAAATGCGAAGAAAAAGCATTGTGTAAGCTCTATGAAAAACCCTTAACTTCCAACAAGGTATTTTTAATGAAGCATTTATTTAATATGAAGATGTCAGAAGGTGGATCTATTGCTGATCATTTAAATGAGTTTAATACGTGTACCAATCAATTAATTTCTATAAAAGTGAACTTTGATGATGAGGTTAGCGCTATTCTAATCTTGTGCTCATTGCCAGAAAGTTGGAATAGCTTGGTTATATTTGTAAGTAATTTTGGCCCTAGTTTAAACACTCTTAAGTTTGGTGATGTTGTTGGTTTTATTCTTAGCGAGGAAATGCGAAGAAAAAGCACAGGTGAGACATCAGGTAATGCGTTGACCATAGAGAGAAAAGGGAGACAAAATGAGAGAGGAAGGATGCCAGTAAATCGTAGAAATTCTAAAAAGGGAATATCCAAGTCCAAATTCGGAAAAATAGAGTGTTGGAACTGTGGTGAGAATGGACATTTGAAGAAAGACTACAGAGCACCAAAGAAGAAAGGTGAGAGGTAGCAAGAGACTACTTAGGAAGCGAATGTAGCAAGTGATGTGTTACAAGATGCTTTGATTCTTGCATTAGATAATACTAGCGATTACTGGGTAGTATATTCAGGGGATTCATGTCATGCTACACCCCATAGTAAATTCTTTCATGATTATGTTCAAGGTGATTTTGGACATGTTTTATTGGGGGATGATGGACCATGTAAAATTGTTGGAAAGGGTAAGGTACGATTCAAGTTAAATAATGGAAGTGAATAGCTGCTAAAAGATGTAAGGAACATTCCTACAATGAAAAAAAATCTTATCTCAATAGGGCAATTGGGAGATAGCGTTTGTTTGTCTACATTTGGAGAAACATGGTGGAATATCACTAAAGGATCACTGATAATAGAAAAAGGAGATAGGGTAGGTACGTTATGTAACACCCTAGTTCTGAACCCACTTGCATTAAAATGTATATGATGTGTATATTGTAATTAATCATGGTGTGGAGCTAAAGGAAAAAGCCCCACCATCAATTTATCATTTTATGTTCCGACAATTAAAATCATTGCCGAAGGTATATTTCGTCCTAGCCGGCACATTATAATTTTTGGGCATCATGTAAATATGCAATTTAATTAAAAACCCACAACCAGCTATGTCTATGCAACAAATAATGAGATTGGGGCATAATTTTCCTAAGGATAAGGAGGGGGAAATATTTAACCTTTGGGTGCAAATGGGGAAAAGAAAAATGTTAAAGGGAGAACCCATCAAACACTCAACTACCCATTTTGTCTTTTGTTCCCAATCATTTAATTCTTCCAAAATATGGTTGAGTTAGTTAATGCATGGGAATGGGGAAGAGTATGGCAGTCAGAAATTTGAATGGAATAAGTCATCAGGTTTTGGAAAAAAAAAATTTGACTTGTGGGGCAAGTAAATGATTGGGAATGCATGCCCAAGCCATTACTCACCCATTACTTCCATTTTCCTCACCCATTCTCCTTCACGTTGCCTTCCTTCATGCAGCTGAAGTTTCCTGTGTATAATCATTCAGTTTTTGCTCATTTTCCTCATTTTTGCATGCCTAGAAATTCGTTTTGGCATTGTTTAGTACGTGGGCAAGGAGATTTACATTTTTACTGCATTTTCATGGATTATTCCATGGATGGGAATCGTTTTTACCTTGTTGAGTGGCTAAGAATCTAAAAATCCATTTTTTGGGTTTCATAACCGTTGTTTTGAGCTCATGTATTGCCATAGATGTCTTCAGAAATAAAAAAAAATGAATTGGGTTTTTGTAGAGGTCTATTTTGGCCCTAGGAAGTCATTAAACGATTGTTGAGATAATATTTCTCTCCTTGGTGTTTTTATCCGTCTGTAAATCCATTTTTTGGGTTTCCTGTCTGTAATTATTGCATATTGATTTCATTTTTTGCCACGTTAGGGCCAAAACATCCCTGGGATTTGGGTTGTTTTCACCCACCGTGGAAATTGATTTTGTGGCCGAACTATTTTCCCAAACCCAAAAGTTGTGTATATTGATGTGTATGAAATTGGTCTTTGGATTGGGTAAGAGTGGAAAGGAGTCTGCTTGACAAACCTAGTGTGGTGCAAGAGCCTCATAGATAGAGCTAGAGGAACAGCTCTCTTCTCTACACCCCCTAAATAGCACTGGAAGGGAAGTCATGTCCTGAGGGACTGTGTAGCAGAGAAGGGAATGATCCCTTGTGTTGGGTGTGTGTGGATCTCTTAGGAGTCAAGCTAGTTCTGGTCTAGGCATCCTTAGCTATTTAGTGAGCCCACTAGCTTAGCAGACAATGCTTCCATTTCTTGATAACCTGATAAACCCAATTCATTGATTTGGCTGAATTTTGTGGTATCCTTAGCTATGTGTGAGCCTGCTTAGTTTCTTTTTTCCTTGGGGAATCATTCCCAGCTCGGGGGTGGCGGTGTTGCTGAGAGATTAAGGAGCACACTGGGATATGGTTGGGTGGAACGTTGCAGCGACATAGCTGGTTGCGGGGAGCTTCATTCGAAGATAAGTATTCCTATGTAATAAACCATGCAACTGTATTGTTTATATGAATTATGATGAACGTGTTAAAATGTGTTGAATGCTTGAATTAAATGTAATTGCTTCCGTTGAATGTTAATTATTTATGCATTTGTGTATCTTGGTTCAATGCATTTTATTTTACGTTTTATGGGATAAATGCCCGGGTAGATAGTGTTATGGTAGTGTCCTCTTCGTCGGTTGGAGGGTCAGAGATGTTACACATATTATTTATATCCTCATAATACTGATTAGTCTATCTCTATAGCTTCCACAGAAACAGGTGTGGCATTGTGACATCACAGGCTTGGCCACATGAGTGAGAAGGGGATGCAAATTCTCTACTCAGGGAAACTACTTCCATATCTGAAGCAGGTAAGTTTGGAATTTTGTGAGAACTGTGTTTATAGAAAACATAAGAGAGTTAGATTTCTCAGGGTTGGGAAACAAAAGAAGATTAAAACGTTAGAGCTTGTCCATATAGATGTATGGGGACCAACTCATGTACATTCTCTTGGTGGTTCTCATTATTATGTTACTTTTATTGATGATGCAACTAGAAAAACTTGGGTTTATTGCATTAGACAGAAATCTGATGTGTTTGATACTTTTAAGAAGTGGAAGTCTTTGGCTGAGAATGAGACAGGAAAAAAGTTGCAATGTATCAAATTTGATAATGGAGGTGAATACTGTAGCAAGGAGTTTGACAGTTACTATTCACACCATGGGATCCGGAGAGAGAAGACAGTCCCTAGAACACTACAAGAAAATGGTGTATCATAAAGGATGAATAGAATGATCATGGAGCATGCAAGGTATATGAGATTGCATGCAGGGTTTCCCTTACAGTTTTGGGTTGATGTTGTAAACAATGATGTTTATTTAATAAACAAAGGGGTTTCAAGTGCTTTGGATGGTGGGATTCTAGAGGAGCACCACAGGGTATGTGTTTACTGTGGGTGGAACAATAGTAAGTTGGATTTCAAAACTGCAACAGGTTGTTGCACTTTCAACAACGGAAGCAGAGAATGTTGTTGCTACAAAGGCTAGTAAGGAGATGATTAGGTTGCAGAGGTTCATGGAGGAATTGGGTAAGAAGAGGGTGAATAGCATGTTGTAAAGTGACAGCCAGGGTGCCATTCATCTTGCAAAGAACTCAGCCTTTCATTCAAATACTAAACATACACAAATCAAGTACCACTTGATAAGATCTGTTCTAGATGAAGAACTGTTAAAACTGGAAAAGATACATACTAGCCAGAATCCTACAGACATGTTGACAAAGGGAGTAACCAGAGAGAAACTAAGTTCGTGCTTGGTTTCTGTTGGCCTTCAAGCATGAATATGGAAATAAGAAATCTTCCAAGTCCAAGATCCAGAGCATAGTCCAGCAAGTGCAACAGCAATGGAGTTGTTGTGATCGGTCTCCAAGTGGGAGATTGTTGGTTGTGGAGTCGGATCTTCCAGATCCAGAGATATTATTTAGTCTTGTTTGTACCCCAGGTGTACTATACACTCATTCCCCAACATTGGTGTTCGGGGAAGCACCCCCGAGAAATCGAGGTTCAGGGGCGAAGCCCCCGAGAAATTTTTTTGGGATGTTTGTTGGCCAACAATTTTGCGGACCCATGGTATTGGGTTAATCGTAGTATTTTCCCATGGTATTTCCACTATAAAATAAAAGCATTGTAATATGATTGTGTATGGTATTGTATTGTATTATAGCACTGTAAACAATCTATGTGATTGTGTGAGAGAGAGACTGTGAGAGCGTGAAGAGAAAGTGTAACGGTATTGCTATAGGTTGTATCCCTTCATCTTTTTAGACGGTAATAAAAGGATTGGAAATTTCTGTGTGGATGTAGCCCATCATTTGGGTGAACCACATTATATCTATGTCTCTCTGTAATGTTTTTAATGTGTTTTGCATCTTGTTTAATGATTTAACTATATATCTGTTATTGCCCTATGGTCCTATTTTTCTAACACAAAAACAAAAATAAAACATACCATTTGACAATTTACCCAATTTGGAAAGTTTTTAGCTCTGGCTTCAACTATTCATTGAGGATAAACCAGTGGACCAAATCGACATCCATCAGTTGCAGGTTGGTAGACTCTCCCTTCTTTTCATCCATTCAAATTTTCATTTTTGTGAAAAAATTCAAGGTTTTGTGCCTGCCCTAATAGGGTCATGCGACATACATTGGACTAGATTTCCGAGGAGATAATGATCTTATCCTCCCGCCAAGGGAGGCATGGGGAGAGCTAGGCATTTTTTCTTTTTCTTTTTTATGAATTTTAATAATAAATTTATATACATATGTCTAAGTGTTTTAATTTGTTTTAAAATATTTTAAAATGCATATATTGGACCTCTGTGCCTCGATGGGCACCCTAAGAATTTTGTGCGGCCTACACAGGGTGGGGACCAAGGTATACTTATATTTCTTGAGGGGAATTTGGCTAGGATAACCCAAGGGGTCCCTACCATACGCATAGAGAGAATTCCCATTGTGATGTAGGAGTGACCCATGCGGCTGAAGCCAGGTTACAAGTATGGTGACTAGCGGCATCCGCAAAACATTTGAACCACTCAGCTGAAATTTATAACAACCAACAAATCGTATAAGAAATACTAACCAACTAACTATTGTACATAAAAAAAATACAATAAAAATACAAGAACGAGCACAATGCCTAGGCACAACACTTCTTATGTTTTCGTCGAATAGGTTTATAATCAAGATAGGTGTAGATTCTATGTTCAACGATAGGTGGATCTATTCCTGGTATATATGACCAGGCACATGCATCATGAAATTCCTTAAACAAGGAAGTATATATGTCAATCTCTTTCGGAGAGCAGTTTGCACCGATATGAACATGTTCGATGATGTCAGGGTTTGTAATGATGTTCATAGGAATGGTAACAAAGATATTTTCCATATTCCCCTCAGCAAATATTTCCTCCCTTGGAAAAGGAATAATCGGAAAATCAACATCTTCCGTCAATCTCACATGGAACTCTTGGTTTCCAATTCTACTATGCTCTGGAAGAAAGTAGGACCTATGGTGAAGATCTTCACAAACCTTATCTCGCCACTCATGGATTCCAAAATGGCTTCATTCAAAGGCAAAACCATGTCTAAGCAGTCATATGAATATAAAGAGTTATCTTCCCAAGCAGACATATAAGCTTCTTTCGAATCCTCTAAGACTATAGAAGGAGTCATAATAGAATCAGTGGTGGTGTCAACAACAGCTTGATAAGCCACTTTCACTGTAGATAAGGGAACTTGAGGTTCATAATGGGAAGAAAGGACCCAAGTATCAATTCGATTGACAACCCTCGCGATAGACTTCCCTACACTCATAGAACCTAGATAATTTATCAGGGTTGGGATAGCAAATGTTACCATTAATAATGAATACATTCCAACCCCCAAGCTCTCATTAGTCGGTTTAGTCTGATCAACCAAAGGTACAGTGGACTCATTAGTTTCCAAATGGCCCTTCCGAGTGAAATTGAGTTGGTAAACAATAACCAACTTCCCTTCATGTGGAAAAACCACCACTCCAAGAATAGCCGAGGCAATTGCACACATGGAGAAACTATAGCTTCTCCCTAAAAAAAATTATAGTCCAAAGGAGCATCAACCACCTCTACTTCAACAACCACTTCTTTCCCTGCCAAGTTAATCTAAAAATATGGTAGGATACCATGCAGACGGAAAGTACTTTCATCGAAAGCAGTAAGTAACCTAAAGCCTTCCAATGAGATATGGACATTACAAATGTGGAAGCACCTTCGTCAACAACTATATGTCCAATGGTTTTTCCACCATGGACAACATACTGACAAAGACACATGATATGGTAGGAGAAACTTAACATCTGAAAATTTATACTTCACCATCAGGTTTGACAGATCCATGCTTCTTAAAGCTGCTAAGAGGGCATCCCACTGAGCAGGACAACTCTGTAACACTTCCAATGTTGACATTGCATAAGGCGTTTGAGCCAAATATTCCACTATAGAGTAGTTATAAGGGGCCCTAGAGTTAGGATTGTAAAATGCTTTTTTAAAGACGCCTTTCGGTATCTTAGGCATTGGATCAGTAGGTTTCTCGATCGTGAGAGGGTTAGAGGTTTCAAGAACAGACTTACCTTTCTCAGGAGCCTCCAACTCATAATTTTTGTTTCTTGTCTGGAGAAAGGTGCTAGATCGTACCATATTGATATAGTTCTGATCAAGGGGAGCATGAGGAGTGCCACCGACTACATTAGAAACATAAGCTATGTTCTGTCCTTGGGTTTGTTTTAATGGGTTTTATATTGTTGTTTTGAGTTGTAATCCAAAGGGTCGTAGCTTTGGAAGGAACCTTCCAGAGGACATCGTGGCTATTCACATAGCGTTGACATAGTTATAGCCTTTGGTATTTTGATTCAAATGTTTGGATATGAATAAGGCCGAGGGCCATAGGTACATCGCATAAATTTTATTGGGTCTTTCGACCTTTGTGTAAAGGATTTATGTTGTTAATTTACAACATGCATATCTATATAGTGTGGCTTTGATAACGGAATGCTACAACATGAGGTAGCAGACTAATAATGAATCCGATAGGATTCGTTGTAGATAACCAGACCCTACAAGAATTGTTCCTGGGTCATTTATGGTTGTGAGGGTTTATAAATGTGTGGATGCAATTTGGGCATAACACCTATAGAATCGATCCCGCGACCTCTGTGTATTTGTATTTACGTTTTTAATAAATGGTGTACATATTATTATGGTTGATTTGTTATGTTGGTATTTTCATTATGGAATGCGATTCTTATAATGTGGTTTGATTTAATGTGGATTAGATATTTGTTTAAGCTTGGTTCTTGATAGAAATATATACACAGACCCTAAGAGGCCTTGATCGTTATTCTTAAATATAGAATAATGGGTTTATAGTATTGCTTCATTTAGAGTACTATTATGTTAATTCTTGATATAATGTAAATGATCTATTTATTAGGTTATGTTTACTACAATAGTTAACTGTATTTTATATTTAAGTTTTATTTATAGCATGACCTAAATTAGTCTTTTATTCCTAGTTGTAGTTCTGCTGGCAATATGGAATCTGCGAGTAGAGTTCATAGGTAAATAAATATATTGGGCATTAATAGAGTTATTCCAATGTTTTTAGAAAAACAAAGTTTAAGCTGTAAATAAATACAGAACTAAGTATAGCAGAAATAAATCATAATTATTTCTTAAGCAATAATTAATTTACAAACATAGGGTTTATAAATAAAATGTAAACCCTTAAATATTTTGATAGGAAAACAATGATAAACATAGGGTTAGAATTTAAACATAAACACTTGAATATTCTAACCAGAAATTATACTAGATAATGAAATATAGGAAGCCAAGAACCTCATACCTGGAAGGTGAAGCTATCCCAATGGCTGAGACCTGCACACTCAATTACCCAGCATTAACAATTCATAGGCATATTTGACCTCTGTATAAATGACTGAATCGCTTGGGAACTACCACGTTCCACCCAACCATGACACGGAACCGCTCCTGGTTTTAATCTGGATCCCCCCAATCCAGTTCCAATATGAAAGTATCTTAGAGCTCCTAAGGTAGGGCTTCCCTAACTGTATATCAGGTCTGGATCAGTTCTCCATTTTCCTCTTAGGAAAATTTTCTCCAAGAACTCTCTTGATAATAATCAAGCAGAATAATGACTCCAAAAATATGGAAGAGATATCCCCAAGCCTCTCTTTGGCTTGGGACTTTATAGAGAGACTTTTCAGTCAAAGGGGCAGTTAAATCAAGAATCATTTGATTTCTTGATTTAAACCTTTTTATTTAATTTAGGTACTTTTAATATTTTGACTTGGGAACTTTTAACTAGTTCCTAATTGGACTTTTGTAGGTATTATAATATTTAATTTTTCTCTTAGTAATAATAATAATAGATGGAGATTTTCCTTCTTTCTTACATTATTAATATTATTACTATACTTACTCTTTATACATACCATGTATAAAATATATAATAATATATATTATTTGTTAACATTTGTCTTTGGGTATCATGTTTATGATCCCTCAACTTATGACACTTTCTTCATTAAGGTCATCATGTAGGTGGTTATGTCTACTAGGCTAGGCAACTTTAAACATCCTTGCATGTTGGATTCCCTCATATAGCATGGTAGTTCTTCAGTACTTGATGAGATACAGAAATTCAAAATTTCATTTAATCACTTATAAATAAGTCATATGAGATCAATATTTTTCTCGATTCATTATCACTCGACATAATTAATTCTTTTCAGTAACTCCTAGCACTTATCCAGATCCCATACTCAACGCTAAAAACAGGGAGTTACAAACTTACTGCAATTCTAGAGCTCCCTGTTCAACACTAGTGATAGGGTGTACTTGTAGGATACACCTAGGGATACAATGGCCAAGGATTCGATGTTCTAGAGATTATGCTCAACATCAACATGGAAGGCTCCAGGGCTTATGCCCAACACTTTCAATTTATCTTTTCATGTGTTCCAAAGATTCAAGCTCAACAAAAATGTCTCGAAAATCATGTTCTCCTGAGCTTCTTTCTCAACACAAATATAAGTACTCATGTGTTCCAAAGCTTCTTTCTCAATGCAAAAAATCAATTTACCCATGTGTTCCAAAGCTCCTCGCTCAACACAAAACATCTCATCAAGCATGTGCTTCAGGGTCCATGCCCAACACAAGCAAACCTATATATATCATATGCAATTGGCTTACGCCCAATATATTAAACAAATCATTGTGTTCATATGTAGTGGGGTCCTTGACCCGGTATATCAAAATAAAACATCAAGGCAACATCATAATCAATGGGGCTCATTCCCATAAGTGTTAGGTCCAAAATTCAGGATATTACACTGACAGTGGTGACAAGTTCCCTATTCTACTTCTTATTTGGATAGGTTAGTTAAAGTAGAATCTCAAGTTAACAATGAATTGTATTCGTTTCTTTTTACTGTAATACTAATATGCATCTATTTCAAATATTGTTCCTATTATGCATCTATTTCATTATCTTTCATACTATGTATATGGTTCAAATATCTTTCCTATTTGATGTATTCATGTAAAGTAAACTGATTTTATTTAGTATTCGTAGATTCATGGAATTAATATTTCTTAACGAATCTTTGTTTTGGCATCCATACCCAAATCAGAGAATTCGTACAATGTTGTAATGTTTACATGACCAGTAAATTGAACAAAAAAACTACCTTAAATCTAGATAAATGTTCTAGATTAGGCTTTCTTATGTTTACAGAGCAATGTTTAGAATAGATTAATCCAAAACTATAATCATATTGTAAAAGTTATTTAATTCACATTACAACTTACCAATGGAACTCTCTCTAGTTCACATAACAAACTCATACAGAAATTGCTTAATCGAACTAAATAGAATATAACATCAAAGTATCCATTTGCAAAACTTGTAGATTGAAATATCTATAAACTATTTTATTCGGGATTTTCTTAATGGATACAGTAAGAGCCGAGAGGCTTTTAGATTCAAGATAAATTCATATAAATGTTATCTCATCTAAAAAAACCCAATACAGATCAATATTTATCGAGATCTATGGAATAATTATAATTACAATAAAAATCCTAATAGTACAATTATCCATAAACTAGCAGTCCATGACTGAATTCAAGGTTATTAAAATTAAATCTTTTAGATATGCTATGACCATCATGGTTGCTCACGAATCTATATCATGATTGCATATCCTCTTCTTATGGGTATCTAGACTTGAGGATAAACCTTTAATTTAAAACAAATCAACTCTATCGATTTAAATTGAGTTTACAAATCTTTCATAAACAACGAAACCTTCAAATCTAATACTTGGCAATAAAACCATTGGAAAATGGAATCCATGGTATAAATAAAATCATGACAGATATAATAATTAACAAACAAGAAACTCACAAATAATAAACTGGTACAGACCCTAGGGGGTCGTATTATACTAAACATCAATTTAAACATATAAGGTTCGAAACCGGGACGGTTGTAAATCCACCAAAGATGGCATCCATTGTTCCCAAAAACCTTAACATGTAAAATAGATACATCAAATGTTGAAACCAGAGAGTTGTAAGACCATCGAAGATGGTATCCACAAGCATACACATAAAAATATTTAAGACAACGATGGAGCAGAGGGGCTGTGAATCCCTCTTTCCTGCGAATGAAAACCCATCAGAGTTAAACCAAAATTTTACAATCTAAAACCTATCTTGAAATATGGAGAAATCTTGGCTCCTACATGGCCATGAATCGATCCTTTCTTCTAAAAAAGTAACCCTTACCTCATGGCTAGATGGGTCATTGTTGCAGACGGTTATCATTCTCGCTAGGAGCCACATACAAAACCAGGCAACAAGGAAAATTCAGATGTTGGTTAAGTGAAGTTTGTCTTAGATAAAGGTTAACATAAATTTAATATTTTTATTTACACTCACCTTGGGTTGGGAAGTAACAAGCCTGGGAGGAGATGACCATGTCTCCACCCTGGTCGGATTCCCCATAACCTATAATCACCAACATTGTGGTTAGAACCTTCAATAATTTTATTAAAAACTGTAATAACTAAAGTTAAAAGTATCTTAGCTTATCCAAGTGCAGAGAGGGCCAGGGGTCAGCTCCTCCAAGAATACTTATTCCTCCTCTTCCTGCATTTAAAGCAAAACCTAGACAGTAATTTAATGGTTCAAGAGTCCTAAAAAGAATTTAATAAAACAATTATAGAGCTAAATTTAACTCACCAGGTTAAATGCAGTCGAAATGCCATGGAAACATTAGTCCAAATTTGATTCGTTGTAAACTGGAGCAAGGATGAGATTATCTGACGGCCATAAACTTCGAGTTAAACCTCCATCGCACCTCAGAATCAAATAAGGACACCATTAACAAACCAAGTAAGAGTTTTAACAGGTGAAACTAGTCAGCGCATCCATGGAAGCAACGCCTTCTTCCCCAAAAACTTACAAACCAAATTAAAAGCGAAATGAAATGTTCGGACAGGCAAAGAACCACATTAAAACCCTATCAAACCCTTGCTAGCTCGTAAAGACAAATGGAGAGCCAAGATTTAATCTCAGTCACGCTAATTAACTGCTTGGTTGCATTGTCAAATCACAACAAGGACCAATCTTTATTACAAAAGTCAACGAAATCATGACCTTGTACCTCCCATTATATCGCATAACAAAATCTTATTTTATATGCATCTCAAAGGTGGTAAGCCAAGAATCCACCTCAGCTATGGTATAAACACCATAGTTCCCAAATTTGTTAACAAATAAATCAAACACATATAACTTTGTTTATACACCTTGCGTAAAAGACCATGGTTATACCTTGGATCAACATAACCTTAATTCTTGACAAGTAATGGGATCAAGACTATACACCATAGTCTCCCAGCCCTTTCCTTCTTTATAAAAGTATGCAACTAACATCATGCTTCAGAGTTAGGGCATGAAGGCTAGGGTCGAGACTTAGCCTTAGGGATAAGCAATCCCTTAGCAAAACATATAACAAGATAAATATAAAAAGTGTTAAGAACATCACCTTCAGGTGTGACGGAAGAATGTTGATAACAATATAAACATCCGCATAATTTATAACTTGTCAAAGATCAGTAAGAAAACCATTATAAGTTACTATACAGTTAAATGACATTGTATTTATGTAATGTCCTAATCTTGGTGTGCAGACCTGAACACTTTAATTATGTAATTTTACTTAAACAATTCTGAAATTTTAATTGGTTCACATAGAGCATTCTCGGATTAGGCAAAACAAGGGTTTCTTCTGGGAAATTTGCAGAGGACAAGAGTGATAAGTGGGAAGAAAACAAAGAGATTTCAAACATGGAATTTCCTCTCCCCTAACACATTTAGATCTGGTTCCGTTTAGGGTTCATAATCCGCACAACGGAAACCTACTACCACACTTCTGGGCAGCCAAACCGTGAAACTAAGGAAAGTAGTTTGGTCTATTTCAACCAGAGGCTTCGAGAAACTTACAGAGGTTTGCTTCAACTTTAATGTAACATAAATAATGGTATTTAGATAGTTTTCTGAGGTTCTATAAAGTTTAAGGTGTTTTGGGTGAATTTGGGGATTTCTGGCAATTTTGGTCAAGAGAAACTCTGTGCAGAGGAGGATCCAAAAGGGTGGTACAAACCAAACAAAAAAGGTTTCTTGAAATTTATATGGGAAGGTAGGATTTTTAATGACCCACAGGAACTGACAAAGCTCAGTTTGATTTTACAGAACTTGTTTTACATCAGTTTTAGTAAAACTAGTTATTTTCCAATGCAAATCTAGACTAGGTTGACTTAAAATAAGTAAATATCATCCATTTCGAATCAGATTGGAATAAAAATTGTAGAGAATGTTTATGATATCACATTACATCCAATAAACTTGAAATTACTATCATCAATTAACTATAACACTCTCTTCAACATTGTGCATCATTACAATGTATTTTATTGACATAATACAAGGAAGGGCATGCTAGTTTGAACCCTTAAATATTGAAATATCTTGAACCTATTAATGAAATATGATGTACAGTAATGGGTGGCTTTAGGCTGCTAACAAATCCTAAATCAACTCAGAGAGACTGCTCCATAGCTCCAATGTAACCTGCAATGAGAAGGGGGGGAAGAGGGGAAGAGGAGAGAGGGAATGAGAACCTTTGGGCGCATATCCCAAGAACCTGAGGCACAACACTCATTAAGGAAGCCTTATATTCATAAAAATTAACATAATAAACATCCAAACTGAGAAATGGAGCTCCAATTGTCTTAAATAAACCTGGGTGACTTGTTGAGCAAGTCAATCACTTGTTAAGCAAGTTACCACTTGTTGAACCCTAACCCTAGCCACAAATTTGACATACTTGATTAAATTAGCATGTGTGAGACAATAAAGATGTTTCCATTTCATCCACCTTCATCCAATTTGGAAACTTTGCTTTCCTTGACCCATAGTTGCTATTTTTCCTTATTACAACTTTTCTTGGCTTTCCTATTTTTATGACTGAACTCCAAAAAGGAAACTGCACCCTCATTTGTCAATTGTTGCCTCTTTTGTATTTGATTGGTTTTGTCATATATTTTGGCACTTTCCCTTTTCATGTTTGGTTGATTTTTTCATACAGTTTCTAATTTTCCCTTGGCAAGTTGGCTTGCCCAAGCGGCCCTCTTGTTAATGGAAATTTATTTTCCATCTAATTAATTGCATAATAATATTTAATGACAATTAATATACCAAGTACATGCCTCATAAGTGACATTTAAATAAAATATTCTAGGTTGATTTATTTAATGCATATTTTGACCCCCTTGGTGCTAGGCAAGGTCAACACTTCTAGCGATCAAAATGTGGGGATATGACAATACTCCCATCCCAAGTCTACTTGTCCTCAAGCAGAAGCACCACAGAGTGCTACAAATTTGTCCACCATGTTTTTTTTGCACCACTCTGATCATAGTCATTTCCCTTATACCACTTCCTTTAGAAAAATTTCTAACCTAGTTAAGGTAGCTTAGTAGAATTCTCGGATCCCACTGCCTCCTCTGTAAAAACCCAAATTTTGCTGCCATCTTTTGAACTATGTCATTCGTAAAAATACCAAGATCCCATGGTTTTATCTGCGTCCTTCCACCCATTAGTATAAAAAACAAAATTTTATCATTGTAGAGGATGAAAATGAGGTTATGAAAATCATACCACCATACTAGAAGCTCATCTCTTCCCATGCCAAACTGAAATTTTTTTAAACTCTCTCACCAGACATGGAATTCCTTAATGTGGGACCAAATCATCTTGAGCCTCTCTAAAGGATGAAAATCCATGTGCAAGCTAGCATTGGAACTCACGTCATTGTTATGAATACACAGGAGGTTATCCCATGCCCCTCCATGTATACTGAAAGCATCATATAGAAGCCATACATTCTCATGCCATTGCTCATATAATTTCTTTGATGTGTCCAATGTCTCTCCATTGATGCAAGCAAGATGTTTACCCTCCAGTGCACACATCTCAATTATGTGTCTAGCCACCCAATCAATGGACAAACAAACTTTCATGCTAAATGATTCAGGTGAGAATAATTCAGCTACTACTAATTCACTTGTCAAAGCACATGGTTTGACCATCAATACCTCAACTGGAAGAGTGGAAGTATCATGCTCCTCTTGTGGCATCAACAGAAAAAATCATTTCACCCAATTTTCATCCCCACATGATGTGGCTGAAATAGAAGTGTGGGGTGAAGAATTGTGAGCCAAATCCCTACAATGCTCATCAATCAAGATAATGGACCCACAAATTCCTCCATTTGAGTGACAATGTGATCATGTGCCTCCTCCAAAATTGTACAACATTTTCCTAGAGGCAACTCATAATCTCTTAGGAACCATGCAAGTGCTTGATCTTCATATTGCTTGACCTCAAACTCCTCAAGCACATGCAAATCAGAATGCACTTCATGTGCATGTGTATGGGAGGTATATAATAGCTGAAAAATAAGTCTTTGTTGCTGTTCACATGTCAAGACAATGTCAGTCACAACAAAAAAAATATTGCAGAAATAAAAGAAATATCCTCCCAAGGTCTTCATTCCAAATATGTCTCTATGGAACTCAACAGGTGCTCCCCTTTTCATCCAATGGATCAACTCTCTGCCATTGATCCAAGGGTGCAAAAATACATCAATTGACTCACACATTGAAAGTATGTGTATATTTAATGCCTTCTTGTCAAAAGTGGCTGCACACACATGCCTTTTCTACTGCTTCTAAATCATAGAAAAATCAGCAATATTAAAAACAATTTTCTTGCAACAAGACATCAAACTTTTTCCTTCCATATTTTCCTCTTCAATGATTCCTCTATCCAACCATCTAGTGGATGAATCAAAGGTATTTATTACTGATTTATATGATCTATAATTATCCATCTCTTCTGCAATAGGATCTATCTCCCATGGAGACAAATCATGATCCCCCTGTTGTGCATGCGACACAAACCAGAAAAAATTCTTCACCCACTGTTCATTCCCCATTGGTGTTTCTGAATCTAGGACACGTGGGAAAGAACAATGAACCTTCTTTGCATGTTTGCAACCTTCAGTAATTATACTTATGGCTGAAACTTTTTCATTATTGGCTGGCCCAAATTGGGTGCTCTCATCCCACTCTTCCATGGGAGAGTGATTGTCTTCAAGGAACAACTCAAGTTTCCTTGGAAAAAAATCAAGTGCTTGGTTCTCATAAAACTGTTCTGCACACTCTTTAAGCACATACCGAATAGAATGCTCCTCATGGTCCACCCAATCATGAGGTTCCTCCATGGATTTTTTATGCCATTTACCCAAAAGGGATGACTCTCAGGAAATATTGAGGATTCAATCAATTCTTTCCACTCTTGTTGGAATTGTTCTATCTTCATTTGTGATTCTAATAAGGAACTTTGAGTGTATCTCAAATAATCTTGGGTGGCCAACAAATCACCTTTGAGCTTGTAGTTCTCTTCTCCATATATGCAAATAATTTCTTCATCATGCAGTGATGCTTCCCACAATAACTCAACAAGCTCAAACATGTCATTTTTATCTGAAAGCAATTGTGAGAAATTACCTTTGATTGTGGGCAGTGCTTTCTGGATATTCTCCATGGCTTCAAAGGAAGATTGGTCTTCCATTAAAGCAGCTTCCCAACACATATTTGACACTGAAGCATGAGTGTCATGGAGAATTTTTAGGGCCTCTTGGATCTTTTGTTCATCCATCTTCAATGACCCTGCAAGAAGATGAGTTTCTTGTAGATGTTCCTCCTCTTCATTTTCCATCATCAGATCAATTTCATACAGTGCACTCGAGGTTTTGAAATCTGATGCATATGTTATTGCCTCAATATATTCATATTTTAAGTTGTCAACAACATAATTTGGGCTGCAACTTATGTGCTCATTCATCCTTGGTGCACCAGAAATATATTCTCTCGAAGTTTCATCCTTCATACTACATTCATTTTTGACACCAGAATTCTGAACCTCGTCACTAGGGGGCTCAACCATTATGAACTCTTCACTGGAAGTGGCTGCCATATCAAAATTACACAATGACACATAAAAATCAGAATTTACTAACTTGCCATGTGTGATGTTCTCCTCCTTATGTGGTGGAATTATGATGGATTGTTCACCCACCCATTTCTCTGCTTCACACCCTACTGAGATGTGCTCAATTTGTGCTTCCTTGTGAGGCTCAAGGGGTGACTGTAAATATGAATCATGTTTAGCTTTTGGATCATATCCAAAATATGTCTCACCATCATCAATCTGCCCCATCTCTTCTGCACTTATCTTGAAATCAAACACAAAGAAATTTGGATTAATCTCACCTTCCACGTTACCAACAACTAGATGGTGGACTATTGGATCTTTAGTTGTGCATGGATCTTCTTCATCTCCTTCTGATGGAGGATTTGGTGATTCATCATCCTCACAGATGCTGCAAATATGTTGATCTCTCTTTCGGGAAAACCCAAATAATTTGTCAAAGAACCCATGTACAGATGGCTCTAATGAATCTTCACTTTTGGTCCTCTTTTCTTCCCCTTTACTTTGAGAAGTGGAACAACTTAGTTCCTTTCTTGATAGATTATTGGCATTTAAAGAACCTACATGTGTTAATGTTTTTGAAAACATAGACTCTCCATTTTTATTTCCTTCATGGTGAGAGACACGACTACTCCCTTCTCCATGTTTGCTTTCCAATTGCTTGGCAAGGAATTCTCTAGTCTCTTGATTTAACTAGATGGTGCTTTGAGATACATATTTCAGCCCTTTCAATGTTCTTTGCATCAAAATTCTTAAATCTTCTCTATCATCCAATTTTGAATGCTCTCCTTCCTCATACAACTCAAAGTATAAATCTTCCATGACTAGAACTAATTCCACAACTGCAACTTGAAGATATTGCTAAGCTACTTTTCCACTGAGAGTTACTTTCCACAGGATGAGCCAAGGAAACTGCTCTGATACCACAGTAACGTCATAATTCTGGTGTGCAAACCTAAACACTTTAATTATGTAATTTTACTTAAACAATTCTAAAATTTTAATTGGTTTAAACAGAGCATTCTTGGATTGGGCAAAACAAGGGTTTCTTCCGGGAAAATTTAGAGAGGAAAAGAGTGATCAGTGGGAAGAAAACAAAGAGATTTCAAACATGGAATTTCCTCTCCCCTAACACATTTAGATCTAGTGTCGTTTAGGGTTTAGAGTCTGCATGGCAGAAACCTACTACCACGCTTCTGGGCAGCCAAACCATGAAACTAAGGAGAGTAGTTCGGTGCGTTTCAACCAGAGGCTTCGAGAAACTTGAAGAGGTTTGTTCCAGCATTAATGTAACATAAAAAATGGTATTTAGACAGTTTTATGAGGTTCTGGAAAGTTTAAGGTGTTTTGGGTGAATTTGGGGATTTCTGGCAATTTTGGTCAAGAGAAACCATGTGCAAAGGAGGATCCATAAGGGTGGTATGAACCAAACAAAAAAGGGTTCTAGAAATTTATATGGGAAGGTAGGCCTGTTACTGACCCACAAGAACTGATAGAGCTCAGTTTGATTTTACAAAACTTGTTTTACATCAGTTTTAGTAAAACTAGTTATTTTCCAATGCAAATCTAGACTAGGTTGACTTAAAATGAGTAAATATCAGCCATTTCAAATCAGATTGGAATAAAAAATACAGAGAATTTTTATGATATCATATTACATCCAATAAACTTGAAATTACTATCATCAATTAATTATAACACTGTCTTCAACATTGTGCATCATTACAATGTATTTTATTGACATAATACAAGGAAGGGCATGGAGGTTTGAACCCTTCAATATTGAAATCTCTTGGACCTGTTAATGAAATATGATGTACAATAATGGATGGTTGTAGGCTGCTAACAAATCCTGAATCAACTCAGAGAGGCTGCCCCATAGCTCCAATGTAACCTGCAATGAGAAGGGGGAGAAGAGGGGAAGAGGAGAGAGGAAATGCGAACCTTGGGGTGCATCTCCCAAGAACCCGAGGCACAACACTCAGCAAGGAAGCCTTAGCTTCATAAACATCAACACAATAAACATTCAAACTGAGAAATGGAGCTCCAATTGTCTTTAAATAAACCTGGGTGACTTGTTGAGCAAGTCAATCACTTGTTAAGCAAGTTACCACTTGCTAAACCCTAACCCTAGCCACAAATTCGACCTCCTTAAGTAAATTAGCATGTGTAAGAAAATAAAGATGTTTCCCTTTCATCCACCTTCATCCAATTTGGAAACTTTGCTTTCCTTGGCCCATAGTTGCTATTTTTCCTTATTACAGCTTTCTTGGCTTTCCTATTTTTATGACTGAACTCCAAAAAGGAAACTGCACCATCCTTTGTCAATTGTTGCCTCTTTTGTATTTGATTGCTTTTGTCATATATTTTGGCACTTTCCCTCTTTGTGTTTGGTTGATTTTGCCATACAATGTCTAATTTTCTCTTAGCAAGTTGGCTTGCCCAAGTGGCCCTCCTGTTAATGGAAACTTATTTTCCACCTAATTAATTGCATAATAATATTTAATGACAATTAATAGACCAAGTATGTGCCTCATAAGTGACATTTAAATAAAATATTCTAGGTTAATTTATTTAATGCATACTTTGACTTCCTTGGTGTTAGGCAAGGTCAACACTTCTAGCGATCAAAATGTGGGGATATGACAATTTATGTTGCGATCAATATTACATTATTCGTTGGTAAAAGAGTATATAGATATATTGAAAAAAATATATATAGTGGAATTTTTAAGTGTGTGAGAGACACAACAATATCTCCAAGAGAGTTCTTCCCTACAATAGATACTGAAATTTTATCTAGCCGCGAAGCTTAACAAAACAAGGCGTAAATGATGTTTACTTCCATGTATAAATATATATGAAAAAATAATATATAAATATAGAGAACCAAAGAATATAAATGTAAATCAATGTTTCAAGCTCCATCGCCATCTAAACAATTATTGAAAATAAACTTCATAAATAGATGTTCACGCAATAAATTTTGGAAGGTGAAAGAATCATTACAATAAAAATACTTACACTACAAGTGTAACTTGCAGTATAGTGTTATCCACATAAATATTATAGTCAAAACTTACACTAACAACGAATCATATTAAATAAAAAGAAGCTATCTACACTAGTTATCGCTGAATTATCCCAAAGCATATCAACTCAGCAAAAAATGAACTTTAGAAACAATGACCAACACAATACTTAGTAGGGAAAAAGAAGAGAGGTCAACACAATAATCCAGGCGGGAGTACTAATCGAAAAGCCTAACATTAAAGGTTCAATTGACACGACATTGTAACACCATTTGGCAAACTATAATGCTATTTTTTCGTTTTGGTATTGTTTCGTTTAACCACGAATGCTCGAATAACGACATTAAAGGTTCAATTGACACGACATTGTAACACCATTTGGCAAACTATAATGCTATTTTTTCGTTTTGGTATTGTTTCGTTTAACCACGAATGCTCGAATAACGTTTTGGTATTGTTTCGTTTATAGTGTGCTCGAATATGTTTCGATAAAAACAATTCGATATTGTTTTCGCTAAATATTTTGTTTAGCAATTACAAATGGAATAACCTATCTTATTGACTCGATCATTTGCACCAATTGGATGATCAGCAGAGCATCGCCGCTGCCTAAATGAAGCCCTGGTCATCCGATTGATGCAAATGATCGGGTCGATAGGTTATTCCATTACAAATTTTCAACCATCCCAAGTGCAATGTCGAGGACATTGCCATATGAGATATGGTGGCTCTTGTTTGTGATTAAAATGGATAATGTATGAAGGATTTACTTTATTTAAAGTTAATAAATTCTATATATCATTATTTTTTTTTAAATTTCTATATTATAAAGTCGAGGACAGTGCTACATGGTAGTTCTTGTTTGTAATTAAAATGTATAATGTATGAGGGATTTACTTTATTTAAAATTAATAAATTTTATATATCATTATTAATTTTTCCATTATAAAGTAATGTTACTTTTAAACCTTCTTTCATTATACTTTTTAATCATTTTAAATTGATTATTTACTCATTTTAAATTGATTAAGAAGCTTTCTAATTCAATCTTTTCTTTATGCAAGAATAAACCAAATAACCATGCTTAAAACATGCTTTGAATTTGAAAATTACTTCCTCACAATCAAACATTTACATATAATCATTTCCCACTACTACATTCATTAATAGTGATGGAATGTGTGATCCACATAACACAAACTAATGCTTCAACAAAGATACTATCTCTTTATGTAAAGGCAAGCACCGTCCTCCAACCAAAACCCAAAATGGAATATTGTATGCTAACATGTCAACAAAGTGGTTGAGAGCATTGATTGTGTTGTTTCCCATCCCACATGGTATGCTCATATTTATTAAGTTAAACATAAAACATTAATTACATAATTGATTATTTAAAATTTTATATTTATTTATATTGAATTATATAGAAATATAAATTGAAATTATAATAAATTATAAGAATTAATCATTTTTCATAAAATAATTTATTTTTTGATAATTTGAAAATTAAAACCACAAAATTATCACTATTTCATGAAAACATATATCAATATATACATAAATATATCATTTTCTTGATAATTTGAAAATAAAAACTATAATTGATAAATAAAACTAGAGGATTATCACTTTGCAATATATTAATTAAATATTTATATTGTTAAAATTTAAATATGTGAATATATGGTTAATATATTATATAAAATATTATTTTTTGATAATTTAGAAAGAGAAATTAATATTAAAGAACCATTGTTTAATAACTAATTTAATATATAGCCCGGTGAGTTAACTCAAGTGGTTGAGAGTTGTTTATGCTAGCAACCTTGGCTGGCTATGTTGGGTTGTGTTGTTCCTTGTAAAAAGAAATAATTAATTTAAGATATAAAAATATATAATTTTTATATATTTTATAGTAAATTGAATATAATTTGAATAATTGTGAAATTAAATGTTATCCTTCTATCAAATTCTTTTTACTCTAAATAAGAAATCATATTCTTATTACTCTAAATAAAAAATCATAGTATTCAAAGTAACATATTAACGAGTATAAAAAACATGTTGATCTCATTTAGCATTAAACTCAATTTTAAAAAATATAAATTATTATATCGTTCAAATACCAACATATATTGGTTACCATGCAACCAACACTTTTAGTTCAATTGTGAATAGTATTATCGAGTTCTAATTCATATAGGTTGGGCGTCCCAGAAGCTTGAAAGTAAGGTTCATCCTCATTGATGTCTGAAATCTCAACGACCCCAATTTCTCTATATAAAGGAACTAAGTCTTAGGAACTGCATCTTCTGAAGTCGTGTTCGATCTTGGCGTCTCTTGGTATCAAAGCCAATGCAACATTTGTATCATCTTCTTACTTCCTGTAAGTTTCATAATCTTTTCAATATAATCAAGTTTCAGTCATATATTCTGAAAATATTTATGTATTGGTAATTTGGTTTCAAGAGTTCATTTATCTCTACAAAGGTGTATGTGTGGAATAGTTGTGGTATCTGAGTCCGTTCCAGAGTTGTTGTAGCTATAGCCATTGGATTTAAGCACCGTAAGTCTACTGAAATTGTCTCTCAGTAGACCTATAGGATACCCTTGATCCCAAATCTATTCCTTTACTGCCCGACTTAGGTAAGTGTTCGATGGACCCATCAATGCACTCTGTTGGGATTACATCCTTGGATTGTCAATCTGCAAATCATACTACAACTTCTTTGGTTGAAAGGAGATCATCCCTTCATACTTGTGGAGCTTCATCATCTATCATAACCATCGATGACACAATACCTTCCCTGACTAGAAATTGCCTGAAATCTTACCCTCCGAGGTTTATAAAATGAAGTGGTGGCAGTATGAATCCATCACACAAATTAAAATTAGTTCCTTAGACATAACCTTCACTGATTAGGAAGATCTCATTCACATTAATTTAATCGATAAAGAAAAAATTGACTTGGAAAAATTAAAAGGTTATAAATATGTGCATCTGGGTGCTGTCAAATTAGGACTCGGCCCGTTAGTTAGGCCCTATATGAATGTTTCATCTTTATGTTGTGTATTGGATACCTTCCACCTAGAATTTTCTGATGCATTAATTAGATGTTTTGAAGGCCCCTTGCACAATGGCCTATTCTTTGGAACTATATTTCTTAACTATTTTGTCAGCCTGGATGACCCCTACATCTATGAATTATTAAAATCCTACATTCTTCTTCTCGTATTTAAGATGGATATTGGCTCTAAAATCATTCAGCTTAAATCTCTGGTTGTCATCCTCTCTGGAAATGATTCCCTTCCTCCTCTTACCACCAAGGTCCATGAAATTTTGTGCCTGCTAAGTATGGTGGAAATTGATATATCTAAAAATTCCACTCCTATCACATTTGACTAGACTGACATCAGTTACCACTATAACAAATCCTAGAATTAGCGTCTCATTTAGCATCCCTTTTTAGTGTAATTTTTTTTCACATTGAGTGGTCAAACTAGATGCTAAATGGGACGCATCATGGAAAAAACTTAAAGCGTCTCAAAAAATGTCTTTTTTGGCTTCCTAGATAGCATCCTTTATGACATCCAAAATAGCGTCTATTTTTTTGCTTCTAGAATAGCATCCAACTTTGCTTCCTAAACAACGTCGAGGTTTGCTTCCTAAATGAAGTCATATTTTGCTTCCTAGCGAGTGTCCGCTTTTGCTTCTTAAATGACATCTCCATTAGCACCATATTTGCATCCTTAATATCACCATGTTAGCATCCAAACTAGCATCCAATAGTGCATCCATTTTTGCTACTACTTTAGCATCCCATTTTGCACCATGTTTTACTTCCAAATATGCACCAATTTTCGCTTCCAAATTTGCACCAATTTTTGCTTCCTTTTTTGCATCGTGTTTTGCTACTAAAATGGCGCCAAATGTTTCTTCTATTGTTGCACCATATTTTTCTTCCTATTTAGCATCATGTTTTGCATCCAAAGTGACGTCTTATTTTGCTACCATATCAACGCCATGTTTGGGTTCCTCATTAGCGCCACGTGTTGAATCATTTTTAATGCCTAGTTTCGCGTCTTATTTTTCTACCATATCAACGCCATGCTTGGCTTCATCATTAGCACCACGTGTTGCATCCTTTTTAATGCCTAGTTTTGCATCTTCATTTTTTGGTCACTACTATTTAGTAGTTTTTAGTAATTTTATATACGAATTTTGGTCATTTTGTTTGGTCACTTATCTCTTATTTTTTTATTACTAATTTAGTTGTTTTTAACCGATATTATAATATCATTAGGGCATGGAGGAATCGAACCACCAACCTCTTGCTTGTAAGGAAGATGCTCTTCTATTGAGCTAGCACCCTTTAAGAATTTGGGAACCTAACTTACAGAGTCCTCGATAATGGTAAAAAATATCAATACACAACTTTGAGTATCTAATGGTAGGAAAAGGATGATATGCTGTGTAAGTTCACAATATATGATCAAGCAAGTTATGAAATCCATAAACTTTTTATAGGAATTTTGAACAAAACTCAAGAAATTGTCTTAATTGGATTGCAAAAATCAGTATTCCCTAGCAACCATTATGTTTGCTTAAGGTTTGATATTTAATCATACTCCATTAAGAGACCCATTATAAGAGGACATGAAGATACGTCCTTAAATGCAAATACAATGTTATTCAAGCAAAATAACCATCGTTTACACCATATTGGAATAAGAGGGT
Organism: Pseudotsuga menziesii; assembly: GCA_001517045.1. Taxonomy (NCBI): domain Eukaryota; kingdom Viridiplantae; phylum Streptophyta; class Pinopsida; order Pinales; family Pinaceae; genus Pseudotsuga; species Pseudotsuga menziesii. The sequence continues at coordinate 841,765 of LPNX011218927.1, forward strand.
ACTACTGTAATTTTAAGTCACCAACACACTATATAATGATGCTAAAGCTTGGAAAAAATGATTGTAAGAAACCTCAGTTCAAAATACCTTTATTTTCAAGCGAAAATGGAACTTGTACAGAGCTGGAAATGATTGTTGTGTATGATTTTGACACTCAGAAAATTTATATCACCACTTGACTCTCAAAAAATTTTGACACTTACTAATGATACAAGATTGGAATTGAATTGATATTTTTTTTATTACAGTAATGTTTCACCGCAATGTGCTAATCTCAAGTCATCTAAAGGAATTTTTTCGACATTTATGAGTCATTAACATTTTACTCTTTGCATAGTACTATGTGATCCTGGGATTTATTAAGTATAGAAAATGTGGAATTACAAATTTGAGAAATGGAGTTATTTCAATCCTTAACAAAGGTGGTCAAAATGAACTGAAACAACTGCCACTTAAAAACGAAGGATGAGATATTGAAGACTAATCACATCCTTGACTTTTTTGAAAAGGCTAGTGTCAATCATGTTTAGGGAATTTAAACAAACTCGTGTATCGCCTAGTCAACAAAAGAATTAAAAATCAGCCAAATTAAATATTACAGGAATATTTGATGGAGAAAGATGAGAACCTTGTGGTGAAAGCAATGAAACTCTGTGCTTAGCTTGGGAAGTTACTATTTAGCTGCCAAATATTGGAGATCTCTTTGGTAAATGTGCTTCATATCAAGCAAAATCTTTGGCTGGTTAGTTAGAGACATGAAGGTTATCACACTCGATAATTAAAAGGAAGTGCATTTAGTGACAATGGCTCATTCACTCACTTTAGCGTCAATCCAAGCGTGGATATAAAATTTTAAAGTGAGCAAAATCATATTTACTCACCCACCTCCAAAAATAGTAGCTACTCTTCCCAAAGAGGTTTCTCATATAAGATAAATGGCACCCCCAAAGGCAACATGAAATGGTGTTAATCCAAATCTTTGATAGTGGAAACAATACTGCCAAAGGATTTCCAAGTGAAAGTGGGAAATTTGTCAGCTTCCTTGATACAAATCAAAGGTGGAGGTCATGCAGAAGCAGTTGAAACTGAGTTGAATGGACTCCAATGTTGGCTTAGGAACATGAATGCTAAAGTGAGAGGATGCTTCTTCTAAATCCAGAAATTAAATTCTCTTACCCTCTGTTTCTTTCCCTTAACTACCAATCAACATAATTTGTTGAATTACTTTTTTTTGTTAGAAGATGATGCCAAACTATTCCTAGGGTAAATTTTTAGCTCTAGATAAAAGGCCCTCTATTTGATTTTATTCATAATATCTAAATATTTTGGGGAGATAACCGGATCCATGGTTACATGTTGAAGGGCATATTTTAAAGAGTACAATTGACCTACAAAGCAAACTGTTTTGAAATTTTTTATTTTTATACAAAAAGAGATTTTTTACTGCAAACTAACATAAATCATGTAGCAAAATAAATAAAATTCTAATCAGATTCTCTATAGTTGCAGTATAATATTATTCTTAGCTTGACTGTATTTGTAAGCCAGTGCAAAAGATGCTCAAATTTAAAACCATTTAAACTAAATAATTGACTAACCTTCCTATCAATCCAAATGTTTTGATGTAGTGTATCAAAGCTTGTGTCATGTCTTGTCCTTTGAGGGTACAATCCATGAAAATGTATAAGCTATACTATATGATTTTACATCCTTGCCTATAGTCACCTGCAAGATATCATGTCATTCCCTGCATGCATGATCATGATCAGCATAGCAAGTATGGAAGCCATTGCTAAGAGACTCATGTGGATTCCACTCACCCACCCATTTCCATTTGAGAGCTTAACCACATTACTTATAAATCTAATTACCTCAGTCTTCCACTAGCACATGAATATTCCAACCAATATGACTCAGTTTTAGCTTAGCCGCGAGGGCTCAAAACATTCAAGCTTAGCTCACAATAATTTTTTGGGATGAAACTTGACCATACAAGGAAATGAAATTACATGATCATAACATTATTTTAAATCACTTGGTTTTATTTTAGTTATGTAATAAGCTGTGGAATTCAAACAGACTTGGAGGTTTCCCAACGTTGGCATGGAGATGTTTGTGACTATGACAGTAAACACGACCCCATATGTGCATGTGCATGTACATGCAGGTGAATGAGAAATTGATTGGATTAAATAAATATTTCAGTTTGAGATGCTTTTGACAATGAATTTCCAAATGCAACTTCAAATGAAAAAAATCTATTAATCAAACAACGGGAGAATATCACCTTCTTTAGATCTTGTGCAAACTAACTATCTTGAGTATCATTATCTTCTGGATTATTCTAGCTCATAGCCATTCATGACAATACACGAAGATGGACCATTAATCTCTCCTTTGAATGAATTTCATCCCTATGCACCCTATAATCCTGAAATATTTCTTCAACAACAGATGAGTTAAGATCTATGAAACAAACATGAGACAAATCTTATCTTTCTGCAATTTAAAATGTTTTACATAATACTCTGTACTTTTCTAGCATCCAATTACTACTAGAATAAAATTTGTTTGTCTTGACCTGCCATTGAGTGATTTCACATTGAAAACCAAGAAGATGAACTAATAAAATTTCTAACCAATCATATTCAAGACATTTGTGTTGTGTTCTAATATCTCTCTAAATATTATAAAAATTAATCTCTAATTAAATTGCCATAAGAACGGGTGGAAGGCTTGTAACCATCCTAATTATTCCCATCAACAACGTATGCTAGGTTTGAAGATAATACTAGGTAAATTAGTGAATTATATTTATGTTTCAGATTCTTCCCTCAAAAGATTTCAATATTGGTATAGATTCAAAATTTGTCTAGGCCTTATATGTATGTACTAAGAGAATGTTCCAAATTTCAATAGCTTAACTATCTATTTTCTTTTGTTTTTAATATCATCTTATCATATATTTCAAAGTCAATACTAAACCAAAAAATAAAACAACAATATTCTACATCTAGCAACAAAAATAAAGATGGTGTATATAAAAATGTTATCAGAAAATGCCAGTTCTGACATGTTTTCACTCAAACCTGTCTGGACCAGTTGTTTCAATTAGTTTTGAATTATTTTGTGCTAAAAGTGGCCAATCCAGGCATGGACAAATCCACCTGGCTATCTTGGGCCAAAGTGGTTGATTTCATCACTGTTTAGGCCATACCCAAGTCAGCCCAAAAAAATAAAAGAAAAAAAGAATCTTCTAGAAGGACACTAAACATTACAATCAACCTACATATACATGCCTCCTCTATTTTCCTCACATACTTTGTAATGTCCCTAACCAAATCAGAGTATAAATTTTTCACTTCTTTGAGTTTGGTTGAAGACTTAGTCAATGTGTGTGGATACTAACAACACTGTGGATGATTAGAAATCTGTCCTCAATTATTTTTGAAGGATAGGATGGTGTCAAGGTTCATATCAGTTTTGAAGCCTTTAAAAGGGACATCCCATCCTATACCTTTTACATAAAGAGACTGTACCTTATGGAAGACATTTCTACCATTGTGTACTAGCTTCCAGTCATGCCATTTGTCCCAGTCATTATCACTTTGAGAATCTTTATCTTAACAGTAAGTGGCTGTCGTTTCAAATAAGTTACGGATCTGAAAATCCCCTTTAAAAATCAATCCCTATTATGCATTGTTATTGTTTTGAATTGTCAATGAAGTCTACGGTTATTTTTCTTATCATGTGGTGAATGTCTTAGTTTTCCATGTATATGAAATATTTACATACACATTGTTTGGTAACAATATGATGACACATGAATCCTTGAACATCATTCCATGCTCTAAGATAGTATCAATCCCAAAAATTAGTTTAGACACAGATATGACAAAGTGTTTGGCAGAAGATACCACCCAAGCCATGTGATAGTTAACATTAATATTCAGATCTGGACTGTTGAGTTTATACAATGACATCTAGATATGTGCCTTTAAGTGTTTGATAACTTTCCCCAGCCAAAAAGACACAACCAGTCAGTTCGAACTTCTGAAAATTACCCAACTCTTAGCAGGGTCTTTACAGTTTGGTTCAGTCATTACTAAAAGGTCAGATTAGATCAAATTACAATAGATGACCCACTCCATCCTTTTTTACAATTATTTATGCTATAGTTTGAGTTAGGGAGATAACTAGGATGATTCCAAAAAGGCCACAGTCATGGCCCGTGTTCAAGATAGATGCAATATATTCTAGAGAGGCAGAAAAGCCATACACAATAAGGATATATAGTATAGCCTTAACCTTGGAATATCTAAAATATTTTGAAAATAGGCCTACCCTCAAAAGGCAGTATCCTGCAACCTATATCCTATACCATAATTACAAGAAAAAACCCTTAACATGCATCTATTTTTTCTCCTTCCCTTGCCTCATAACTATCATAAAATGACAAATCCCCCAGCATACTTACACAACATTTGAGTGGGGGTACCATAGTGTATGCAGGTTAAGCTCTAGCTTTTGTTATGAACATCTTAGCAACTGATTTTCTCTTTTAGGGTCATATTGCTCCCTTGCATGACACCTTGTGGTTTTCTAGAGGGAGAATGTTTTGGTCTGCTAGTGTTTCTCTGGAAAAGAAAGTTTTGCAATAGGTTGGCCACTTGATTCTGACTTCTCTGATGGCAGGAGTTTCAATTTTCGGATAGGGGTTTACTATTTTATCTGAGGTTTCTCCTTGTGGTGGTGCTCTATCTGATGAATTTTTCCTTTTGTAAAAAGCTCTATTTTCAATGCTTTATAACTTAAAAGCAGAAGCATGTTCCAAAAAAGGTTATTAAAATTTATTATAATGAATAGAGAAATAGGGCCACTATAAAAATCCCCAAAGATAAAACAAATATGCATCCCACAACACACATAAATGCTCTTATATGGAATTTTCTGGTAATCACGTGGCTCATATGTGGTAATTAAACCTTAAGCTTTCTTTTCTTGACAAATGGACACTAAGCTCATGTCCAGCTCATCTAACTCCATTCTGTTGATGTAATTGTAACTTCGGAATGTATTAACTTGTATTTCTTATCTATTGCAACCTGATGTTTATTCCAGGATGTTATTATGTCATTTCATGCCCTGATGTTCCAATCGGGAAGATCTATAATGTAAACAAGTCATGTAAAGTCATTGTGGGTAACCCTCCTATTGTCTAAGGGTTAAAGTCCCTGTAGTTCTGGGGCACTAGGGTTATTAGACTCACCTAGTGAAGTCGGCCCTAGTAGGGTTTTAGTCATGTCGGGAATTAGTATAAATACATAAGTGACTTCTCTTTTTAGCACACACTCATCCACACTTAGTTGTAGCGCATAGCTGAGGAAGAGAAAGACACTGGGGCAAGGAAGAAAGAGGTTACTGCTGTTGGGAGATCATCTTACTGTTTTGGGGTTTTATCTTTTATGTTGATTCTATCTCTGAGGAAGTTGCGGGGATTTCTCCATTTATGGTTTCCTCGAGAAAAAACACCGTGTTCATTGTCTCTTGTGTTTGATTTTTGTACTTGTTGTTCTCTCAGTTAAAGATCCTAACATAATGCTAGCTTAAATGTTGAAAAACTAACATGGTCTCAGAGCTAACCTGAGAAGAAGACATTGTGCAGTTGCGGGAACCAGGGCTTCCTACTGTGTGGATCTCTCTCCACAGATTTTCAACAAAATAAGGTTGGAATAACTCTCATCCCTAGGGTGCATCTTTCTGTCGAATCAGAATCCAATTCTGAGGTTTTTCAGTTTTGGACCCGACACTGCTACCGAAAATTAGGGCTTTTCACATAAGAGAAATTTTTCAGTGAGCCTAGGCCTGGATTGATCTCCTAACACATATTTCATTAAATTTGGAAATATTCTATTATAGGGACTTCATCGACATTGAGTTTTTTTTGTAAATCTCTAAATACATATTCTATTAAATCTAGAAAAATCAACTCAAAGAACTATTCCATTAAATTTGGAAGAATTAATCCA
>LPNX011218927.1:848029-884680 GCA_001517045.1 Pseudotsuga menziesii
CGACATTGTATTTGTTACTACAACAATTATAAACATTGTCATAGTAATTATTTTTGTCTTTGTTGAGTATGTTGTTTTATTTTTGGAAGTTGGCACCACTTATAATCAAAAAGAGAATTTTTTTTATGACTTTAAAGTCTAAGTTATACCCTTGTAATAATTAAAGTAAATTATGAATTAAAATAGAAATATAATTTATTATTATTGTTATTGGTAGTGGTAGTGTATTAAAAACTGAGTTGATAAATGTTTGCTTTATGAATAATCGATTAACGTGAGAAATTTCTTACCTATAAATTTATTTAATGATATTGATGTTAGTAAAGCCTCCCTTATTTATTAATATTAATTATTTTAACAGTCAAAATCAATTCTGAACTATAATAGGATTAGTGCAGTACAATCTATTTACTATTATTTAGTGACATGTTGAGTTTATGTAAAAAACAAATTGAAAAGTTAAAAATCGAATGGTGTTATCTAATTCACATAAAGTACCATCACATGAATTAACATAGAAGTTGAACCAAAATTTTCATATTAGTAAATAATATAAAATTCCTCAAAAAAGGGCTTGAAGAGAATATTTGATATACAACAAACATTGAAAAGTGTTTCTTCTTGTATATTAATAACTCGTTCAAAGAGAAAATTACATTCATGAAACATCTCCGCCTAATCTCCTTATATTCAGTCAAACAAATCAATTACAACTTGTACACCACATTTATTTATCATGGTCTTCCTATGATCTTCTTTCTTTTGTATCCATGCCCAAACTATGGTATTAACTGGAATAGATCCAAGTCATGTGTCATGAAAGTTTGGTACCAAATATTGTTCTAAAATTTTCCCTTATATTTCCTTGAACTAGGATTCCATCAATCAACCTTTACATGAAGAGTCTCACTTTCATCATTCTGGAAGATATATGAGGTGGTTTTTGCAATCCAAATCATCTCTCCTTCATCCTCAGTTCATGATCTAACTAGAAACATCTTTCCTTTCTCAACTTCAATCATAGGATTGAATCTTGGCTTTAGCTTGTTGCACTTGGTTCCAACATATACCAATTCATTCGTCCCCTTCTCAAAATCTCCATCCATAATACTTATATTACATGTAGTGCATTACAATCAGCATTAAATCTCACATGGATTAAATCGTCTTTATGATGCAATGTATTTGATGATAATGTCCAACATGAATTAAAGTTAACATGATGTTACTACGTAATGATTGATTTTATGGATTAAGTTATGTGAAATCTTTTCAGTCCAGAATGAGTTTTTCATGGTTCCTGTAACAAGCATGGGTGGAGTGTCCTCTCAAAACGTTGGTCTGAAAAACCTTCACATAGTTTAATCCAGAAAATCAATCACAATGATGACAAACTAATAAAACCTGCACACTCAAAATGTTAGAACTGTATTTTTTGAGTATAAGTTAATATACTAGTACAAAATTGGCACCACTTTAAAGTCTACACGAGAAAATATAATTATGAATCTGAATGCAACATAGTAGTATAATTAAATTTATATCAACTATAATAACGAATAATAGGGAAAGCTCACTTCAAACCTTATTGCAAGTGCATTACATTTATTCACAAAGGAGGTCTATAAGGTTTTTTAAGGTGCATTCACATAAACTATCATCACATGAATTAACATTGAATTTGAACCAAAATTTTCATATATGTAGAAAATAATATAAAAATTTGTCAAAAGGTAGCTTGAAGAGAATATTTGATATACTACAAACATTGACAACTTTTTCTTCATGTATATTAATAAGTCATTCAAAAAGAAAAATTACATTCATGAATAATCTCCACCTAATCTTCTTATATTTTCTCAAGCAGATCAAGTACAACTTCAGGATGAAGATTTCCACAGTTAATCATAATGACAAAGAGAGTTTATGGAATTAAATTGTGTGAATTGAAACATTTCGAGTGGACACTCCACCAATCATCAGAGGAACAAAATGAAAAGCTCAAAGTGGTATTGAAGAGAGTGAGCAAAAGCTAATAATAAATAAGGTAAGGGTTTTGTACATGCATTAATGAATATAATTATGCACATTTGACATAGTGAGATGTTATGTTGATCTAAAAGAAAAATTGAAAAGTTAAAATTTGAATGGTGTTATCTAATTCGCATAAAGAATCATCACATGAATTAACATTGAACTTGAAGTGGAATTTTCATATATGTAGTAAATAATATAAAACTCCTCAAAAAGTAGCTTGAAGAGTATTTATTATACTACAAACATTGAAAAATGTTTCTTCATGTATACTAAAAGTCATTCAAAAAGCAAAATTACATTCATGAATCATCTCCTGTCACATGCCCCAATTTTGTAAAATAATATTATTTGTTTTGAATTGATTCCCAAGACATTATGTTAAATTTAATGCTAAGTTGGAACTTATGACTCAACAGAGTCAAAAGATGTGGAATGTAATTCTGAATATTTTATTTTTAATAAATAAAAGTGGAGACAACAGCTTGGGAGAGCTATTAAAAAGAGTGTTACTGGTCAAGCTGGTGGAAGGAACTAGGTGGAGAACAAAAAAGACAAGTGGCAGCATCCTCAAACACTTCCTATGTTGCAGGTGGAAACTTCCCTACATTTGGGGTCATGATCCCCCAAGAAATTGGGATCAGAGCAGGTGGCTCAATTAATGACAACTAACCCAAAAAGACCTAGGCAATCTTATAAAAAATTCCCAATGTAGAGAGCTCAGGCTGCTCATATTCCAGGAGAAGAATCATTCAGGGGGAATGCACTTCAAGGAATTCATTGGAAAAAGGGAAACTGTAAGGAAGGTGTTTTGAGGGGTAAACTGCAAGAACTTGATCTAATATAGCTTTTTAGCTGAGAGATATGATTGTTGTGTTCAGGGTTGGTATTGAGTCTAAGGACTAGTCCTTTGGTTATTGCTCCACCTAGTTCTAGCCAAGGAGACCAGAGCAGGCTCGGGGGTCCTGAGGAGTCACTGTTTGAGCACTCTTCAGGATTTGGTAGGTAGGAACAACCTCCCATTGCTGTTGTCATCCAGCTTTAAGAACAGGTTCTGCTATCTTTTAATTTCTGTGTTAAAGTTATATCTGTGTGTGAGTAAATGATGCATGTTCAGGATATGATGTAAACTTAGAGTGTAGAATAACTTAGCTTGTTTAATAATGACTCTGTTCTTGATGAAAAATAAATCCTACCTGTGTTTTTTCCCATCTGGAGTAATCCAGATCGTACTCTAGCACAGGTTGTGTATTTAAATGAATGAAGTATGATGTAACTTTTAAAATAAAATGTTAGCCATGAATATTGGAATGTTTTCTATCATTAGATATTTGTTTATCAGAAGAAATATTATTCTGTACATAGAGTAGTGTTAGATCCATACCGTATATGTCAGAATATTAGAAAAAGGAAAAGAAGTCATATCATTATACTAACAGTAGCATGTTCTAGTAGACGAATCAGTCCTCTATACAGTATTTACTTCCGTAATCCTTATATTTATATTGAAATAAAAGGAAAAGAAGATAATAGTTAAAATGTGTAGTATTAAGTTAAATGAAAATGCCTTTTCAACTATGTAGTTCATTTCTTTCCCTTTTTAGGATAACTACTATATTTGTAGCAACCAAACTGTGAGTAAGGATAGAAAACCTTGATTTAATTCTAAAGATAAAACTAATTGGTTTAAGATTATTAGCTAGGTGATTTCATTTATGACTGATAAGGTAATTAATTTATTCATCTTATCTAACTGTACTATCGCAAGTCCTACAGTTACTAACCTGTCTCTTAAGAAAAGATTTAATTTAAACAAATACTACTATTTCTTTAGAGAAAGAAATTCAATTAATTTGTTATTACCCTTATTTAATACTTTCTAATGTCATAATTTAAATAGGGTAATATAGATACATAAATAATTCTTATAAATTATTTAGCATAGAAAACATAAGAGTATAACAATAAGATATTTTCTCATCTGTACACTTTATAAATAGACTAAGTGTAAAGATAATGTATATAATTATAGAAATAATATTTACTTATAAGTAAAATAACATTCTTTCAACATTATAATAACATATCTAGTAAACATAAACCTTGTACTTCAAAGATATAACTATATAGTTACATAAGTACAATCTAAAACATTGAATTATTTATTTTTCTGAAGTTAACAAATATAAAATAATATTTAAAAATTTCATTAGAAGAGAGGAAAATAAATTAAGTTAACATAAATATAACATACAGTTATCTTAAATAGGTAATATTTAAATAATTTACAGAGTAAATTAAAATGTAATAGCTTACATGAACAGAAATTAACAGAACATAAACATGCTCAATTAACCAAGCTTAATAACCCATTTTATGATATAAGAAATAACAGAATAAATTATAGTATTATATTGTAATAAAAAGATAATTTAAAACAGTAAATACATATTTACACCACTGAGTTAGGGTAAAACCCTAATGTTTCAAAAATTACAACAGAAGTATCAAAACAACTGAGTCTAAGCTCTATATTGATGCCTCTCTGCTTTTAAGGGTTAACAGAGAATGGCTTAATAGGCCTTCCATCATTTTATACACAAAACCAGAAGCAAAATCAAAATTTACAAGTTACGGCCTAAGCCGGAAGCCCCGCATAAAGCAAGGGTTTGTCATCAACAAAAACAATGAACCAAGTTAACCTAGATAAACCAAAACCACGAGGGTCTTTGCAAGCCACAGTGACCAACCAACAAATGTTCCATAAGGAACTGTACAAGGACAAACTGCCATGGGATAACCAGGGCTTACCCGTGAGCAAGTTGTTGACCCAGATTTGCACCGGCTGCGTAGAAGGACAAGGCCGTCACCTATGAAACAACCCACGATATTGTTAATAATTTATACTTATATTAAACAGAGATGTGGATAATATCTCTTACCTGAGTTTCAAAGTAACGTAACCACCCACAAATAGAAGTGCCACCACCAACACAAGGATAAACAAACCCTTCATCTATTACAAGAAAAAGGGATGTTACCAACACAACAATAACCAATGACAGCCAGGAATTGGAACGACAAGCCAAGCAGACATAAAATCTTGAGCCGTCACTACTTTCCAACCGTAAAAATCACTCTGCTAAGAAACCCTCAGACCAAACATATCACGAGATGTGGAGTCACAGCTCTCACTACCAGTTCAAAGAAAAAGATACCTTTACAGTTTGGTAACCCTTTAATGAGCAAGCCGTGAAGGTTAAACCCTAAAGAAAAGCAACCATCCCAGTGCAAGCAGCAAATGTTCTTTTACAGCTCTTCTATATCAGTGTTCGGGGCAAGCTTATGAGGTGCATGAGGCAAGAAGCAAGTTGGGATACTAACATCAAACCAGTTGCAGAATTGACATGGAGGTCAAAACACAGTAGCAGAGCGGTTGGAGGCCCGAAAACGACGAAGGAAATAACAAGACTAGGGTTCACAATCTCCTTTTATCTTCATAATGCTTGGCCACGATGATTCCACATACACTTTTAAATAATTGTCCATGCAATGGGTAATCTATATAGTCTCGGCATGCAATCAAACAAAATGATTTTTATTTCAATCATTTGTTGGTTCAAAAGTTCCACAAGGTTCTATACTCCTAGAGTCAACCAAGCAATGCACGTTGCAACGTTAAAAGAAAACCTTAGTATCAAGGTTAGGTCATTATAATTATAAATTAATATAACTCATCATGGGCGTGGACAATTCTACGACCTATCACCTTATGCAAGCAAAGTATTCATTCGATAAATGATTATAACTCTATCAAGGGTTATGCCACTTTAATATTTTTGCAAAAATAAATTCATAAATCTTATTTATGTTAAGATACCTTTCTTGCTAGCTTTATCCTCGATTTGCCTTTGAATATCTTTTAAAAACTATTAGGTTTGCAAATGAGAGTGTTAAGCCTTATAGTATCTATTGGGCTTGTCAATAGATTTTGGATGATCTTAATAACAAAAACTGGACAATATCTTTCCAAGTATGTTATGTGTAAAAGAACTTTAGTTCATCAATACTGACTTAACCCATTCGATAGCAATATGTTAATGTTGATATAATCCTTTTAAGCCTCAAAGATTTATAAGTTAGAATGATAGTATACAATCTCATTAACTATTGTGCATTATTTTTCTTGTCACAAGAACTAACCAATTTTTTTTATCGTGACGTAAATTGTTTATGGACTCAGTTTAGGTAGACCCTTAAACATAAAACCCTGCCATCTTTAACCTGTGTGTAAGGAAAGTTTAAAGGCGTTTACACATGATGAATTTGGTAAACATTGATAAATATCTAAGAAGTTAGTTCGCAATAAAAATTATAAATTACAAACTAGAGAGAGAAAACAACTGTCGCCAATTTTTGTTAGGACAGAATCTCTTTTCTTTGGCATCTTTAAAAGGAATAACAAACTAATTGTTTTTACCTCATAAAAACATTTGAAATTGAAACAGCATATATTCTTTTTATTGAGCTATTATTTTGCAACGAACATATATCTGCATGCTTTATGATTATTGACAGGAAGCACTGGATCTTTCTTACCTGTAAATCTGTGAGATCAGGTAAACTTTCTGCGTTAGCTCAAAAGCTAAGTAAGCCCCAGAATCCTAAGACAGTTCCACCTTCTTGTCGCAAAGAAAAAAAATCATTAAACTGAAAAGAAAAAGAATTATTCTATATGATAACCTTAATCGTGTAGATAATTAAGAACAGATAATTGCCTTTTTCTGAAGTTTAACAAGCAGGTATGGAAAGGCTGGGGGAGTATGCACAAGAGGAGTCTCCAGGTATAGAAACAAGAAATTTGCCCAAAGAACCTATATTAGAAGATGTAACTCCCAACTCCTCAGAGCTGTTACAGACTGTAAAAGATTTAAAAACTGAAATGGAGTCTGTAAAGAGGGAGAATGAAAGGATTCTGAAGGCTCAGGAAGAACTGAATCAAATTTTAATGGAAAAATTTCAAATTGAAGGAAGGGGTAGAAGGTCAGAATCTAAATATGTCAGTCATCAAAGAAAATCTAAAAAGATGAAGCATGCAAAAACTGAAAGTAGTTTGTCGTCTGAAGGGTTTGGTGAACGACAAAGTTACCATACTACTAGTGAAAATGATTTGTATGACAATAAGAAGAAATACAAACCATATGAGGAAATTTCAGGGGAATTCAAAAAGATAAAACGACCAACTTTTAATGGAGAGATTGAGAACGGGGAGGAAGCAGAGTCCTGGTTGTTCGGGATGAAGAAGTATTTCCAAATATATAATTACTCTAACCAGTTAAAGGCTAGGATGGCTATATATAACCTCTCAGGAAAAGATGACATATAGTGGCAGGACTTGAAGAGAGTCAAGGGTATAAGAGAGAAAGAAGTTAATTGGAGTACCTTTAAAAGGTATTTCAAAAAGAAATTTCTGTCTGAGCAGTATTACGAGAAAAGAGCTAAAGAGTTTTATGAATTGAAGTTAGGTTCAATGACAATGAAAGATCTAAACAACAAATTCTTAAGTTTACTTAAGTATGTACCCTACCTAGTAGATGAGAAACCAAAAGTACAACGATTTCTTAGCTGTCTACTGTATCATATTAAAGATAGAATTGAATATGATAACCCAAAGACTTTGGAGGAAGCTATGAGGAAGGCTAACTTTTGTTTTGAGCAAAATCGGAAGAAAGAAGGCTTGACCAATTGGTAGGCTAAGAAAAATAACAATCAGCCTGAATTTAAGAAGAAGGAATTTGTACCTCACAGAAATTTCAAGAATAATAAGACCAAAAATTATTTTAATAACAAGAATTTCCAGGGAAATAGGAATAGTACTTCCAACAATTCGAATAATTTTAAGGGCAAAGAAACTGCAAATAATCATGGAAATTTTACCAAGAGTTTTGAACGTAAAGAGCCTGTTAAGTGCTGGGAATGTAATGGCCCGCACTATGCTTCAATCTGTCCAAACCAAAAGAATACTGTTAGCAACATTCATACTGTATAGGAGGAGATGACCGTTGGGAAACTAGCAAGGAGCATGCCCAAAATTAACATGGCTTTGGAGAACCGCCAAGCTGAATATCAGACTTCTATGGTGGAAGTATAAGGTAGGATTAATCAAACCCCTGTAACCATTTTAATTGATCCAGGAGCTAGTCTCAGTTATATTGCACCTCAGATAGTGGAAAAATGTTAGTTGTCTGTCGATAAGTTTGAGAATTCTTGGTTAGTTCAATTAGCCACTGGGGCTAAAAGAAAAATAACTTGTTTTTTGAAAGAATGTGCTTTACTTATGGATGAATTTGAAACTGTAGTTAAACTTAATGTTTTTCCACTTGGCTCATATGATTTGCTGATTGGTATGGACTGGTTAGAACAGCATAAAGTAATTTTAAACTGTTACGATAAAACTTTCACATGCTTAAATAGTGATGAACAACCAGTAAATGTTAAGGGTATTCCTAGAAAAACTATGGTAAGGCATATTTCTGCTTTACAACTTAAAAGATCTGTTAGAAAAGGATGTAAAGCTTATGCAGTAACCATTACAGATGAGGAAGGTAAAACTAAAACAGATAAGTTAAAAATAGAAAATATCCCTGTTTTAAAAGAATATATTAATGTATTCCCAGAAGAAATTCCAGGATTACCTCCGAAAAGGGAATTGGATTTTACCATTGAGATGGTACTGGGTGCTGTACCTAGCTCAAAGGCCCCTTATCGAATGAACATATTGGAACTTAATGAGTTAAAATCACAATTAAAAGAGTTAATTGATAAAAAGTACATTCGACCAAGTGTGTCTCCTTGGGGGGCACCAGTCATCTTTGTTAAAAAGAAAGACGGAGCTATGCGATTATGCATAGACTACCGTCAGCTAAACAAGATGACTATCAAAAATAGATATCTGTTTTCCCGCATAGATGATCTGTTTGATCAACTACGTGGAGCCACTGTGTTTTCGAAGATAGATTTGAGGTCAGGATATCATCAAGTGAGGATTAAAGATGAAGATATCTTCAAGATAGCCTTTAGAACAAGATATGGACACTACAAATTTGTCGTAATGCCATTCAGGCTTACTAACGCCCCAGCTGTCTTTATGTGTTTAATGAATAATATAATGCATAAGTATTTAGATAAGTTTGTGGTCATGTTTATCGACGACATCCTAATCTATTCAAAATGGAAGAAGAACATAAAGAACACCTAAAAATTGTTTTGCAAGAGTTGCGAGAACATAAACTCTTCGCAAAGTTTAATAAGTGTGACTTCTTTAAGGATAAAATTCAGTATTTAGGTCACGTAGTGACCAAGGAACTGTAGATCCTGAAAAGATACGGGCAATCGAAGATTGGCCGATTCCTAAAGATGTGATGGATGTTAGGTCATTCATGGGAATTACCGGTTATTACCAGAGGTCCATTGAAGGCTTTTCAAGGATAGCAAATCCGATAACCTCCTTGCAAAAGAAAGGAAAGAAGTTTGACTGGAACTCGAAATGTGAAGAAAGCTTTAAGAAGTTAAAAACTTTATTGACTAGTGCACCTATTCTAAGAATAGCAGATGCTAATAAAGAATTCATAGTGTGTACTGATGCCTGTAATGATGGCTTAGGTGGTGTTCTGACTCAATAAGGGCATGTTATTGCCTATGAGTCTAGAAAGTTAAAAATTCATGAAAGGAATTACGCAACATATGATCTGGAACTAGCAGCTGTAATACAAGCCTTAAAAATGTGGCGACGTCACCTAATTGGCATAAAATTTATTTTAATGACTGATAATAAAGGATTGAAATATCTTCTAGATCAGCCTAATTTAAATGCTAGACAAGCTAGGTGGTTAGCTTTCTTAAGCGAGTATAATTTTGAAATCCAGCATATAAAGGGTAAGGAAAATAAGGTGGTTGATACACTAAGTAGAAACGCAAAGCTGAACTTTACAACAGCAATCAACACTTACGTTTCAAACTTAAATGAACAGCTTAAAGAAGGGGTAAAACAAGATGAAATTTATCAGAAATTGCAAACTACAGCCAAGGAAGAACCTACAGAAATCTTAATAAAAGGTTACAGTTTAAATGAAAATTAATTTTTACTATATAAATATAAACTGTATGTACCTAATGTACCTAAGGTTAAGCTGTTAATTCTGGATGAAATCCATAAAACACCATATTCAGGTCACCCAGGTTATCAAAAGACTATAACCATGCTAAGAAAAGAGTATTTTTGGTCAAATATGAAAACTAAAGTAGCTGAATATATTGCAAGGTGTTTAAAATGTCAACAAGTAAAAACTGAACACCAACGCCCGGTTGGTTTGCTACAACCTTTACCTATTCCTAGCTGGAAATGGGAAGTGATTAGTCTAGATTTTATTACTGGACTGCCTAGAAATCAAAATCAAAATGACTCTATTATGGTGGTGGTTGATAAGTTAAGCAAGGCAGCTCATTTTATACCTGTTAAAACTACTTATAAGGCTGCCAATATAGCTGATATTTTTCTAAAGCGGATTTTTCGATTACATGGAGTACCAAAAGTCATAATTTCAGATAGAGATCCTAAGTTTACAGGAAACTTTTGGAAGTCCTTGTTTAAAGGATTAAATACAACATTGAATTTCAGTACTTCCTTCCATCCTCAAACAGATGGAGAAACTGAAAGAGTAAACTAGGTACCGGAAGATTTATTGAGAATGTATGTGAAAGACCAACCAGGTAAGTGGGAGGAGTATTTACATCTAGTAGAGTTCGCGTATAATAATAATTATCAGACATCAGCTAGATTTAGTCCATTTGAAATTTTATATGGACGAAAATGTAACACTCCTATCTCTTGGAATAATCCAGTAGATAGATTGGTGTTAGGTCCATAATTGTTGAAAGAAATGGAGGAAGTTGTGAAGCAAGTGCAGGGAAATATGAAAGTGGCACAAGACCGGCAGAAAAGTCAAGCAAACTTGAGAAGAACTCCAAAGGAGTTCCAGGTAGGTGAACATGTGTTCATCAAGGTAAGGCCCAAGAAGAGCTCTATAAGACTGGGGAGTTGTGCAAAGTTGGCACCTCGTTACTGTGTTCCATTTGAAATTTTGTCTAGGATTGGTCAAGTAGCTTATCAATTAGCATTACCACCTAACTTAAGAGTACATAATGTTTTTTACATTTCTGTTTTAAGCAAATATGTTCATGACACTACTCATGTGGTTAATTGGAATGTTGTACAGGTGGAACCAGAAGGATAATTTCTGGTGGAACTGGACTGTATCCTCGAGAGGAGGGAAATTACACTTCGGAACCACACCATTGGACAGGTGAAGGTGCAATGGAAGCAACTTAGTCCTGAAGAAGCCACCTGGGAATCGAAAATTAAGATGCAAGAAGCATATCCAATTCTGTTCCAGGGGACTTCTGAGGATGAAGAATAAATAACATCAAGGATGATGTTATATTTTAAGGGGGTGTGTATGTCACATGCCCCAATTTTGTAAAATAATATTATTTGTTTTGAATTGATTCCCAAGACATTATGTTAAATTTAATGCTACGTTGGAACTGATGACTCAGCAGAGTCAAAAGATGTGGAATGTAATTCTGAATATTTTATTTTTAATAAATAAAAGTGGAGACAACAGCTTGGGAGACCTGTTAAAAAGAGTGTTACTGGTCAAGCTGGTGGAAGGAACTAGGTGGAGAACAAAAAAGACAAGTGGCAGCATCCTCAAACCCTTCCTGTGTTGTAGGTGGCAACTTCCCTACATTTGGGGTCATGATCCCCCAAGAAAGTAAGATCAGATCAGGTGGCTCAATTAATGACAACTAACCCAAAAATACCTAGGCAATCTTATAAAAAATGCCCAATTTAGAGAGCTCAGGCTGCTCGTATTCCAGGAGAAGAATCATTCAGGGGGAATGCACTTCAAGGAATTCATTAGAAAAAGGGAAATTGTAAGGAATATTTTTTGAGGGGTAGACTGCAAGAACTTGATCTAATATAGCTTTTTAGCTAAGAGATCTGATTGTTGTGTTCAGGATTGGTATTAAGTCTAAGAACTAGTACTTTGGTTATTGCTCCACCTAGTTCCATCCAAGGAGACCAGAGTAGGCTCGGGGGTCCTGAGGAGTCACTGTTTGAGCACTCTCTAGGAGTTGGTAGGGAGGAACGGCCTCCCATTGCTGTTGTCATCCATCTTTCAGAACAGGTTCTACTATATTTTAATTTCTGTGTTAATGTTACATCTCTGTGTGAGTAAATGATGCATGTTCAGGATATGATGTAAACATAGAGTGTAGAATATCTTAGCTTGTTTAATAATGATTCTGTTCTTGATGAAAAATAAATCCTACCTGTGTTTTTCCCATCTAGATTAATCAAGATCGTACTCTAGCATAGATGGTGTATTTAAATGAATGAAGTATGATGTAAATTTAAAATAAAATGTTAGCCATGAATATTGGAATGTTTTCTGTCATTAGATATTTGTTTATCAGAAGAAATATTATTCTGTACATCGAGTAGTGTTAGATCTAGACTGTATATGTCAGAATATTAGAAAAAGGAAAAGAAGTCATATCATTATACTAACAGTAGTATGTTCTGGTAGACGAATTAGTCCTCTATACAGTATTTACTTCCGTAATCCTTATATCTATATTGAAACAAAAGGAAAAGAAGATAATAGTTAAAATGTGTAGTATTAGGTTAAATGAAAATGCCTTTTCAGCTCTGTAGTTAATTTCTTTCCCTATTTAGGATAACTACTGTATTTGTAGCAACCAAACTGTGAGTAAGGATAGAAAACCTTGATTTAATTCTAAAGATAAAACTAATTGGTTTAAGATTGTTAGCTAGGTGATTTCATTTATGACTGATAAGGTAATTAGTTTATTCATCTTATCTAACTGTACTTTCACAAGTCCTACAGTTACTAACCTGTCTCTTAAGAAAAGATTCAATTTAAACAAATACTACTATTTCTTTAGAGAAAGGAATTCAGTTAATTTGTTATTACCCTTATTTAATACTTTCTAATGTCATAATTTAAATAGGGTAATATAGATACAGAAAGAATTCTTATAAATTATTTAGCATAGAAAACATAAGAGTATAACAATAAGATATTTTCTCATATGTACACTTTATAAATAGACTAAGTGCAAAGATAATGTATATAATTATAGAAATAATATTTACTTATAAGTAAAATAACATTATTTTAACATTATAATAACATATCAAGTAAACATAAACCTTGTACTTCAAAGATGTAACTATATAGTTACACAAGTACAATCTAAAACATTGAATTATTTATTTTTCTGAAGTTAACAAGTATAAAATAATATTTAAAAATTTCATTAGAATAGAGGAAAATAAATTAAGATAACATAAATATAACATACAGTTATCTTAAATAGGTAATATTTAAATAATTTACAGAGTAAATTAAAATGTGATAGCTTACAGGAACATAAACATGATCGATTAACCGAGCTTAATAACCCATTTTACGATATAAGAAATAACATAATAAATTATAGTATTATATTGTAATAAAGAGATAATTTAAAACAGTAAATACATCTTTACACCGCTGAGTTAGGGTAAAACCCTAATGTATCAAAACAAGTGAGTCTAAGCTCTATATTGATGCCTCTCTGCTTTTAAGGGTTAACATATAATGGCTTAACATGCCTTCCATCATTTTATACATTTTATACACAAAACCAGAAGCAAAATCAAAATTTACAAGTTATGGCCTAAGCCGGAAGCCTCGCATAAAGCAAGGGTTTGTCATCAACAAAACCGGCGAACCAAGTTAACCTAGATAAACCAAAACCATGAGGGTCTTTGCAAGCAATGGTGACAACCAACAAATGTTCCATAAGGAAATGTATAAGAACGAACTACCATGGGATAACCAGGGCTTACCCGTGAGCAATTTGTTGACCCAGCTTTGCACCGGCTGCGTAGAAGGACAAGGCCATCACCTGTGAAACAACCCACGATATTGTTAATAATTTATACTTATATTAAACAGAGATTTAAGGAACAGAGATGCGGATAATATCTCTTACCTGAGTTTCAAAGTAACGTAACCACCCACAAACAGAAGTGCCACCACCAACACAAGGATAAACAAACCCTTCATCTGTTACAAGAAAAAGGGAGGTTACCAACGCAACAATAACCAGTGACAGCCAGGAATTGGAATGACAAGCCAAGCAGACATAAAAGCTTGAGCCGTCACTACTTTCCAACCGTAAAATAACTCTACTAAGAAACCCTAAGACCAAACAGATCACGAGATGTGGAGTCATGGATCTCACTACCAGGTCAAAGAAAAGGATACCTTTACAGTCTGGTAACCCTTTAATGAGCAAGCCGCAAAGGTTAAACCCTAAAGGAAAGCAACCATCCTAGTGCAAGCAGCAAATGTTCTTTTACAACTCTTCTCTATCAGTGTTTAGGGAAAGCTTACGAGGTGCATGAGGCAAGAAGCAAGTTGGGAGACTAACATCAAACCAGTTGCAGAATTGACATGGAGGTCAAAACACAGTACAAGAGCGGCCGGAGGCCTTAAAATGACGGAGGAAATAACAAGACTAGGGTTCGCAATCTCCTTTTATCTTCACAATGCTTGGCCACGATGATTCTGCGTACACTTTTAAATAATTTTCCATGCAGTGGGTAATCTATATTGTCCCGGCGTGCAATCAAACAAAATGATTTTTATTTCAATCATTTGCTGGTTCGAAAGTTCCACAAGGTTCTATACTCCCAGAGTCAACCAAGCAATGCACACTGCAACGTTAAAACAAAACCTTAGTATCAAGGTTAGGTCATTGTAATTATAAATTAATATAACTCATCATGGGTGTGGACAACTCTACGACCTATTACCTTATGCAAGAAAAGTATTCATTTGATAAACGATTATAACTCTATCAAGGGTTATGCCACTTTAATATTTTTGCAAAAAGAAATTCATAAATCTTATTTATGTTAAGATACCTTTCTTGCTAGCTTTATCCTCGATTTGCCTTTGAATATCTTCTAAAAACTATTAGGTTTGCAAATGAGAGTGTTAAGCCTTATAGTATCTATTGGGCTTGTCAATAGATTTTTGATGATCTTAAAAACAAAAACTGGACAATATCTTTCCAAGTATGTTATGTGTAAAATAACTTTAGTTCATCAATACTGACTTAACCCATTCGATAGCAGTATGTTAATGTTGATATAATCCTTTTAAGCCTCAAAGCTTTATAAGTTAGAATGATAGTATAAAATCTCATTAACTATTGTGCATTATTTTTCTTGTCACAAGAACTAACCAAATTTTTTTATCGTGACGTAAATTGTTTATGGACTCAGTTTAGGTAGACCCTTAAACATAAAACCCCGCCATCTTCACGCCATCTTTAACCTGTGTGTAAGGAAAGTTTAAAGGCGTATAGACATGATGACTTTGGTAAACATTGATAAATATCTAAGAAGTTAGTTCGCAATAAAAATTATAAATTACAAACTAGAGAGAGAAAACAACTGTCGCCAATTTCTGTTAGGACATAATCTCTTTTCTTTGGCATCTTTAAAAAGAATAACAAACTAATTGTTTTTACCTCATAAAAACATTTGAAATTGAAACAGCATATATTCTTTTTACTGAGCTATTATTTTACAATGAACATATATCTGCATGCTTTAAGATTATTGACAGGTAGCACTGGATCTTTCTTACCTGTAAATCTGTGAGATCAGGTAACTTTCTACATTATCTCAAAAGCTAAGTAAGCCCCAGAATTCCAAGACAATTCCACCTTCTTGTTGCAAAGAAAAACAAATCATTAAACTGAAAAGAAAAAGAATTATTCTATATGATAAACTTAATCAAGTAGATAATTCAGATTATGAATTTACCAATCTATTAATCAATTAACATATAACTAATTATAGCTGTTAGCATACTGCATTATTTGAATATTGTCTGTATTTTCAAAATTTTAAATTTTTCGGTAAATTTGGGGTTTTGACATCTCCACATAATCTCCTTATATCCGCTCAAGCAGATCAAGTACATCTTGTACACCACATTTATTTATCTTGGTCTTCCTGCAATCTTCTTTCTTTGGCATCCAGGCCCAAACTATGGTATTAATTGGAATAGATCCAAGTTATGTGTCATCAGGATTTGGTACCCAATATTGTTCTAAAAATTTCCCCTTATATTTCCCTGAGCTAGGCTGCCACCAATCAATCTTTACATGAAGGGTCTTGCTGTCATCATTCTGGAAGATATATGAGGTGGCTTTTGCCATCCAAATCGTCTCTCCTTCATCCTCATTTCCTGATCTAACAAATGACATCTTTCCTTTCTCAACATCAAATCTAGGATCGAATGTTGGATTTGGATTACTGCACTTGGGTCCAACATATATCGCTTCATCTATCACATTATCAAAATCCCCATCCATAATACTTGATATTGCATGGAGTGCATTACCATCAATGTTAACATTTTGCCTCGTCTTGGGCCAAAAATCATCAGAAGAAGAATCACTTTCATCCAAGGATGTATGGTCATTGTAGATTCCATCTAATGCATCAAGAACTCTTTTCCAATACTCTAGTTTTTTATTCCATTCCTCTGTAACAATTGGTGAATTCTCATTGCCAATAGTCTCTTTCCACATTTTTATGTATGATGTTATTCCTTCCTTTATTTATTTTAAATAAACATCATTGTCTTTGGGACGTAAGAAATATGGCTTCCCTGTGGGCAATATAGGTCGACCTTCATCATCTATATTCCACAACTCAACTAGTTCTGACCACTCAATGTCTCTTATGGATTCTTTATACCTCATAACTGGTACATCATTGAGTACAAGAAATTGGAAGTACTGGACATTAAGATGTCCAACTAGTGCATTTTTCCCCTCCTTGATGTACCCATTAAGATAACTTTTGAAGTCATACACTTTGTCAATAAGTTTAGGTGGAAACACCCATTTTTATTCTATTGTGCGAGATGTACCCATCATCTTAGGTAAAGAATATATTATTTTACTTTTCAAGTTGGAAGACATTCTTCCCTAGGTTCCATCTATGTCTTCATGGGTGTGCCCCACAAGCAAGAACCCAATCTCAAAAGTGGTGAAGACACCATGTACAGTTAATAGTGATAGAAACATGAAAACATAATGATTCTTATTATCACTAGTTGCATTGTCCAACTGTAACAACAAATGTGGAGGAAGAGGTTTAAAATCAAGATTTTGATTTGTTGAGCTTCCATTTAAAGATAGGAAAGCATCCTTGTACACTCTACATTTTGAGTAAATAAAGTTTTGAAGTAATGCATTTGAAAGTGGGTTTCTTGAACTTCCACTCTCATCAATCAAATCACCATACATATCAAGGTGTGCATCTTCAAGGTCCCTTAAGCACTTTGCAAGAGATTTAATGGTAAATTGTGATCCCATGTGTGCAAATCGTAAGGAGAAATGACCAAAACCTCCTATGCTATGCCCATGTGTTAGCATACCTGTCAACGACAAACCCAAGTTTGTTCCTGCAACAGATTTTGATTTGACATGTAATCTTGGGGTTGAAGTCTTTGTTTTTCCATTTTATCATGGATAATGCTCAAGTATTCCTTTGGATACCACTCTGACATAATTCTATGGGAATAGTAGCAATATCTTCCACACATAACAATCTTATTATGTTTCTTCAATCTAGCTCATTCCTTTTCTTCCAACTCTTTTGTAGTCGTTGTCTTCATTTGTGCTTTCAACATGATACATTCACTACATTTACTGTTAGTGTTCTTTGAGAATGCCACATCTAGAAAATAGTATTCTAAATCTTGCTCATTGTTTGTTGTGATATTGATGGAAAATTGAGCTCTTGAAGAGCCTCATCGATCTCTTTTAACAAAGAACTTTGGGTGTACGTTGATGGAAGCAATCTTAAAGGTGCAGACGTTTCATCTTCTTCAAGTTGTAATGTTTGGTTTGGTGAAAAATCTGAATTATCCATTACAATTTTGTGCAATATTTCTATGGTTTCCATAGTATGTGCACGTGGTTTGCATTTGTTGATGTTACCATGTATTCCTTTGACATGTCCTTGTTGGAAATTATGTTGGTAAGTATTGAATGTGCTTTGAGGAATATTATGTATCTTGTACCATTCTTTCTTACAAATAATATCTCCATTAAACCTCATGTCCTTTACTTTCCTAACAGTAGGAGGTAGGCCATGGCCATGGCTCTTTGACATGATTGTGTTGGAAAGGAGTGAATTCAAGACAAATTCCCTAATACCATTAATTTTAAGAGTTTCATACCCATTCTAGCAACTGCAATGGATTTCCTATCCACATGTTGAAGACAATCTTGTTTGCAACATTCATCTGCTGCCAAAAATCGGATTTCTTTCTCTTCATCTCTCTGTGTTTGAAAGTTTACAACTTTTTTTGTAGCCACAACTTGTTTAATCCTTTTATATGTTCTCATTATGTGCATAGCAATTGTGTCTGTATCTTTTTAATTATAAATATCACCATCCCATGTGTTTAAGGGACTTGTGTCCTCTATAAGATCCCATACCGCCATTTCCTTGGGTGCCTCTTTGAAATTTTCATTCACCCTTAAAATATCACCTTCATTGTCCACCAACTTATTTATTAGCCATCTAACCAAACAATGTATAAACTTATCCCCAATCCTACATATTTCACAATTTCTTCCTATGTCGTCCACAAAAACAATGAATTCCTTTTCACCTAACATTTCACCCTCAACCATGTCATCCTCACGAACATTAACTATGATCCCTTTGGAAATGCACATGCTTGTTCCCGTGCACTCATATGTAGGAGAAACCTATTTACATGTGAATGTAAGCCTATCTTGGGGAGGATTTACTGGATGATCTGACAATGAGGTTCCAAATCTGATTCTGGCCAAATCTCATAAGATACCAATGCACCCCCTAGTGTATTCTCAAATCCTGTTGGATGTGGAAAAATAGCATCATGTTTTAACACCTTCTCAATGTTAACCACTATGGATCATTTATTTACCATCCTTCCATGCACCTTATGACCAATCTTTGTATTGAATATGGAACCTTCACCCACCTTCACTCCACATTGCAAAAGATCTACCATGTCTCCAATAGAAAATGCAGAAGAGACATTTGCACATATACTGCAAATTAAACAAACTTAGTATTTGCTCAAAAAAACAAGCAATGTACTATCAAAACAACTTATCATGTGCTTCAACATTTTGATTTACCTTTGTTATGCCTCAAATCTATGATCTTCCATGGATGTAAGTCCCCTTCATCAACATCTTCCAAAATCAAATGTGGTTCAATGACATCAATTATCAAAACCATAACATATCATACATTAAGCCTTTCTCCACCATAATGAGTTGTAGTCTCTGTAGATTCAACCCTTCCTAGTCCAATAACTTTACCATTAATTAGGAGGTCAACATAGTCCCCTCTTATCAAAATTATATTTTCCATTGTAACTCCTCCCAATTTCTATAACACATTTGAATTGTAGTTTGTAATTAAGGTTAAACCATATGAAGTGTATGTTCCAAAAAGTAATATAGTTTCAATAATTCAAAACAATAGGGTAGCCCTTTTGTATGCCACGAAACATTGTTCCCCTACATCTTGTGCACGCTATAAAAAGGGAATTTACATATAAATTACATAAAATATATATAAAGAGATCACAATAAGAGATCCAAGAAGTATCAAAGAATGACAAATATCAACTCAAATAAACCCACCAAATTCCTATTTGACTATGGACATGCACTTATATTATTGATGTATGTGTATGAATGTGCTGGAAATCTAGCTAGATTTAGCTTCCGTTCTTAAAACGTTGCATGATGAATGAAAGTTAATGTGTGTTACTTTTCCTAATATATTTTTCCATCTAACAGAACCACATTGTCATCAATCACATTACACCGTGATGGTTAGTTGGAGTTAGCTTTCATTCATAAAACATTGCATGGTGACTAAAAGCTAATCCGTGTTAGTTTTCATAAGGTAGTTTTCCATCTAACACAACCACATTGTCATCAAATACATTACACCATAATAGAAATATAGTGGAGTTAGCTTCCTTCTAACAACATGGCATGGTGAGTGAAACCTAACGTGCGATAGCTTTCATAAGGAAGTTTTCTATCTAACATAATTACATTGTCATCTATCGCATTGCACCACGATGGAAATCTAGCTAGTGTTAGTTTTTGTTCTTAAAACATTGCATGGTTATTGAAATCTAAAGTGTGTTACATTTCATAAGGTAGTTTCTCATCTCACACGACCACATTGTCATCAATCACATTGCACCATTATGGAAATCTAGTTACAGTTAGCTTTCATTCTTAAAACATTGCACCGTGAGTGAAAGTTAATATGTGTTAGTTTTCATAATGCAATTTTAGATCTAACACAACCACATTGTCATCAATCACATTGCACCATGATAGAAATTTAGCTGAAGTTGGCTTTTGTTCTTAAAACATTGCAGGATGAGTGAAAGCTAATGTGTGTTAGTTTTCATAAGGTAGCTTTCTATCTAAAACAACCACATTATCATCAAATATATTACACCATGATGGAAATCTAGCTGGAGTTAGCTTTTCTTTTAACAACATGGCACGATGAGAAAAATGTAATGTGTGTTAGCTTTCATAAGGTAGTTTTTCATCTACCACAACCACGTTGTCACACTACTACATTTCGACCAAAAATCCGACGGCCGTATTGTCGGATTTTCGACACTTCCCCATCGTATGTACGGCACTATTGATTTTTTTAAGTGTCGGTGGAGCGTCGTCGGTTATCCGACATCTTTCCAATCCGTCGGTTAAGCGACAACTCAGTAAGTCATCAGTTATCCGACACTTACAAAGCGACGGTGATGAAATTTTTTTTAAAACACTTACACCTCCAGGCGTCGCTTAACTGACACCTCCAGACGTCACTTAACTGACACCTCCAGGCGTCGCTTAAGCGACGGTATTGTATTTTTCAAAACACACAGATGTCGCTTAACCGACACCTACAGGCGTCACTTAAGCGACGGTAATGTATTTTAAAAAAAAATATTGTGAAGATAAAATTACCAAACTTCCTATGATATATGACTAGGCTTCCTTTAAAAAACATATACATAGAATTACCTAGTCCCTTTGTGTTTCCCATCATCTAGCCATATCTATGAAAAAAAAAAAGATTTTTAGACAAGACTCCTATGAATTACATTTTAGCAAAACCAAGCATGCTTCTACCAAATCCACTTCTAGTTACTAGAAGTATGAGTTAGAGTTTTTTGTAGATGCCTTCATAATAAATTGATGGGTGGAAAAAACACTTTGACAATCCTTCTACCACAAACCTGAGATTATGAAAAGAAAGAGAACCTTGTTGCTAAGCAATTGGCCCAAAAGTTCCTAGAAGACTTCTCGTATCGAATGCTCTTCAATCAAAGGGAAGAATGTGACAGAATCAATAAAGCCAAGCCTTCAATCTTTAGAGAATGACAGTTTTTTTGCAAGAAAGTCCTAACTATAAAACCCTTCTATTTAACTCTAACCACTTGAAGAATGTGACAAAATCAATATAGCCAAGCCTTCAATCTTTGGAGAATGACAGTGTTTTTGCAAGAAAGTCCTAACTATAAAACGCTTCTGTGCAACTCTAACCACTTGTTAGTTATCCAGTTAAATTTATAGCTATGTTTGTTATAAACAAATTGCTTAGGAGTATAACATGTGGAATTTAACAGTTAAGAACGAGTATTTCCGATGTGGGAGGTTCGAATCCGGAGGGGAATGAAACATATAAACCTCTGTAAACTAATACAAAATTTAACTTTAAAATAGCCATTTATGTGAAAAATTCAAAATATACCTTTAAGCTTTCCTCCCTGAACATACAAAATTGCAACTCCAAATTCTAATCTGGAGTCCAAACAATATGCAAACTAATACAAAATTTAACTTTAAAATAGCCATTTATGTGAAAAAATCCAAAATATACCTTAAATCTTTCCTCCCTGAACATACAAAATTGCAACTCCAAATTCTAATCTGGAGTCCAAACAATATGCAAACTAATACAAAATTTAACTTTAAAATAGCCATTTATGTGAAAAATTCAAAATATACCTTAAAGCTTTCCTCCCTGAACATACAAAATTGCAACTCCAAATTCTAATCTGGAGTCCAAACAATATGCATTACCAGACCGAATTCCATGGGCTTGAAAATGCATTACATCATTACATTGCATCACCATCTAAACGCAAATTAAGAGTAGTGTGGCAACCTACTCCACACCTACTCTAAGCTAGATTCAATTCATAATTAGTGTTGGTGCTGGCAGGCTGTTGTAAGCGCAAAATTGGGCCAGGCCCAACACAAATTCAGAGCCAGACTGTGTATCCCACAGAGCGAAATTCTGCATATTGAATCCCTTCTGTATGTTTTTTCATGTCCTGTAAACACAAAAAATTTACTTACCTGATCAGCCACATGGGGTTTTAATCTTAGAATATAATGGATACTATTTACGATATAAACATTCATCATAACACTGGTTCAGGCATAAGGGAAGGAAGGAGATTTTATAATCTCAGAAACTATTCCAGAACCTGTAGGATAGGGGTATCACTCTGTTATTATTCATATAGGGTTTTAATATTAGAATACAATAGATACTATTTACGATATAAACATTCATCATAACACTGGTTCAGGCATAAGGGAAGGAAGGAGATTTTATAATCTCAGAAACTATTCCAGAACCTGTAGGATAGGGGTATCACTCTGTTATTATTCATATAGGGTTTTAATATTAGAATACAATAGATACTATTTACGATATAAACATTCATCATAACACTGGTTCAGGCATAAGGGAAGGAAGGAGATTTTATAATCTCAGAAACTATTCCAGAACCTGTAGGATAGGGGTATCACTCTGTTATTATTCATATAGGGTTTTAATATTAGAATACAATAGATACTATTTACGATATAAACATTCATCATAACACTGGTTCAGGCATAAGGGAAGGAAGGAGATTTTATAATCTCAGAAACTATTCCAGAACCTGTAGGATAGGGGTATCACTCTGTTATTATTCATATAGGGTTTTAATATTAGAATACAATAGATACTATTTACGATATAAACATTCATCATAACACTGGTTCAGGCATAAGGGAAGGAAGGAGATTTTATAATCTCAGAAACTATTCCAGAACCTGTAGGATAGGGGTATCACTCTGTTATTAATCATATTAATAATTACATTCACATGCACAGCATATAGAGGATAGATGGGAAGGCTGAGACAACAAACATATCACCCCACAGCCAAATATATTAATTACTAGGGAGGCCACTACCTCCGTGGACTCCCCCAGTGGTCTTCAAAATTCTTCAGGAATATTTTGTTTTCAGTGTTTTAGCACTGCAAAAAATCTGAGATTGTTAGCTTCAAGAATTTGATGCCCATCCATGTCTATGTTAACAAATTTAAAGTTAAGAATCAAGATAAATAGGTGTATCTCACTGATGCCCATCCAACGGCTAGAACTGTTTTTAAAAAAAAATACAAACGTAGAATCCTGTTCAATAATTTAATTCCCTCTATAGAAGAGAGATGTATGTATAGTAATCTACTTTTGCTGAAGAACATGGAAATCCTGGTAAAACAAATGAACTCAAGCAAGGAGGTTAACTTATCTATTAAAGAGCATCTACTTACAAGTGCAACTGATATGTATCACTCTCATTTGTCAAAGCTGCAACCATGCCTGTACAGGAACTCGAAAGTATTAACATGTTTTCTAAATGCAAGGGGAAACATTGCATTACATAATGGTTTAAGAAAAAATTAAATTTCAAACAGGAATGGAAACAACTCAAGGTATACGAATTTGCCACAGGAAGATAATGAATGCTTGTGAAACAAATTGCATGTATATGCCGATAGCAATATTCATTCACTATTATTCAGCATTGTAACCAAAATTCAGAACTCAATCTAAAACCACAGATACTATACAAAATTTGTCACAAGAAATGAATGAAGGCACACGAAGCAATCATGAAACTGTTGTTTTATACTAAATAATAAATACTAGTTGGCTATTAAATTCAACAATTAATAAGAGTGTCTTGCCCACGGCAGCGAAGAATTTCTGTCCGATTTGCATGTTTTTGCTTTGCATTCCTCTATGGTGCAGAGCTCTTAAATTTCATGAAATGCCCACGAGTCATTGGGAAGATCAAGTCCATATATGAATGCCAAAATCATAGAACATGAAGAAATACTAAGCGAAAGGAGCAGAAAACCATCACCTGCACCAATTGCATATACATTTTTAAGACCTCCCATGACTTCATGTGTGACAAGGTCTGGATTGTCCCATACTGTAAAATGTTGTTGACGAAGGAAATTTGCTAGGGGTTTTGCCCACTTCTCTGATCCGCATATTCAGGCATTAGCATACTCCTTGTTGTATACTTCTAACGCTATATTTGGTCCTCCAAGATATAGTATATTTGATATAGGGACATTCACTAGAAACCAGAAACATGGATAATAAGATAAATACAAAATAAATCCACAGCAAGTAATCCATTTTCATCTTCTTCAAAATGGATTGATCACTATAGCCAGAAGTAAACAATCAACGCTACAAAGACAGACAGCAGAATTTGAAAGCAATACGACGACTCTCAAAATAGATTGAGATGCACACCCCAAATATAATAGACATACTGACGAACAAATTCTATTACATCAGAGTGCATAATAACAAGGTCAAAGTGGATAATAGGCAAGGCATTCTGCTAGAGTTTATTGATAGTTAAAGTAGTTGACACAAATTTACAATAACCCAGACAAGAGATGCATCTGTTTTTGTTTTGACTTCAATTTTGAGAAGGGGGAAGCTTAAATGCATACCCCACACTTGTTAGATGCCCAAGTTCTAGCATATCTTGGGAGATATAAAAATGATTGTCAAGTCCCCAATACTAGATTTGACAATTCTAATCTAAAGACATGAGGAAATCTCGGACATGCTTCCAAGCACCTCCAAGTGTAGGTGACTGCGTCTATATTAGCAACCCATGAAAGGAAAAGACAATTAGTCAAACTTAGACATACTTTGTATAAAGGTAATAAAATATAGCTTTCTGGGCAAATTTTGCTCCTGGCTAGAGAAACAATCTTAAAGTTTGGTCACAAACAATCAAACATGTGCTTATTTGTTCGATTATTTAGTCTGTCTGAATTTTGTTATCTATTCATCTAATTTTATGAAGTTTAATTCTGAACATGTTCCGTTTGTCAAATATCATTGGATACTTCCCAGGAAAAACCTTTTCCCATCTATATTGACCACAAAGGAAAGATTTCTGACTATAATTCACAATGAAAGGATTTCTTTCTGACTGCTAATAAATTGTCAGTATGATTTAATTTTCCACAACATGTGTCGAAGTCGTATAATATTCAAACATAGTCATAAAAAGAGGGCTAACCTTGTAGTCATAAGAAGGATTTTGTAATCAAGGAGTAGCATTGTAGAAACTTTGTGGCCACTTGTGTAGCTTCACATATTTTCTAATTTCATAAATTTTAACTTTCGATGAAAATCAAGGTTGAAACAGAGCACACACACTCTTATAATGGCCATGGTGGGAAATAACCTTGCACTGCAGCAACTACTTGCAGAACAGCTTACTACTCCAAATCGTAGAAACTAATAACTAGATCACTGCAGAAAGTTGTAAGTTGTAACACAGTCCAATGGACACACAAGGGTGTGGTGGATAAAATAGGGAATTGACAGATTAGGGGGGTCGAATTGGTCAAAATTGGCAGTTAAACATTCAATTCAATTCAGAATGGGAATCTCCTGAGTTCCATTCTCAGCCCGTGAGTTTCAGTGCTCTTTTACGAATTCTACAGCCACAGCTTTCAGTTGATGAAAGAATGGAGGGGGCTGGTGTTTCAGATATGTCCTATGAAAAGCACTTCCTTGAACATTTTCACAAAGCATGCTTTAACCTGTTACATGAACTTGTTATGAGGCATGCCTTATCCATCGAACTTGAAGAACACCTAGTAAATCAAGTTCTGAAGGTAGAGGATGGGATGTTTGCTTATACTGATGATGCTCTTGTTCTTGTAGCTCGCATTCTTATTATAAGGACATCCACAGGGTCCAGTTTGGGAGATGACTCCTTAAGACTCAAAATTTTCAAAGGCTACGCTGGTTTTATTGTTGAGAAAGTGAAAGCTACATATTCAGGGTGCTTAAATATCCAAGAAGTTTGTGCAAGTATTCCATCCCTATTTCATTTGGAAGTTCTTCTCATGGATTTTCATTCTTCAAATGCATTTGAAAAAATCAAAATGGCAGAGAATATTTTTTCTACCCTCAGCAATGTAAGTTTTCCTCCAGTGGAACTTAACGGCACACAATTGGTTTGCTGGTCTTTGCTAATTTTAAGACTGATGTTGATTCTTCGGCACATGATTCTCCACTCTACAACCTTCCCATCCCGGTTGATGTTCTATCCGTAGAGATAAATATATACAGTTTAGTATGAATTTTCTTGCGTGGTGGGATTGTAGCAGTAAAAGATTACCTATGACCACAAGATGTGGAGGAGGGTTCAAAACAGATATCGAGACAAACCTACACGAAGATGGATCCTTATCAATGCCAATCTACATAAAAGACAAAATTCATGCCAGTTTGGAAATTTTTGTTAATGATTAAAAAATAGGAAAGAGCTCCCTTTTCACCTCAACTATTTTTTTCTATCAACATAGTTCCATACGCTAGTTATTACATAACAATAATCAGAGTTAAATTACCGCGCAGGAAAGCTCTTCTTTCAATTGATTCAGGCAACCAGTGTTGTAAAATCCCGTGTCACTTCCATATGGACTAGATTTGGCAGGTCTAGGAAACCTTTCTTTGCTTTGAGTTGGCCTAGGCTCAATTTTGATACCATGCACCTATACCTTTAATGGACTATTATTTTTCTCGTTCTTTGTTGTAGCAACTGCAGAAGCCTCGTCTGCAATCACGTTCGCTGTCAAAACCAGAGCTCTATAACAGTCAAAGGTTTTCCAAAACTAATAATTCAAGCAATATAAAGATATGTAGCACATGATTATGTTGTACCATAAAAAATTTGGATTCAGAATTTTTCAAAAAAATTGCAAAGCTCCCTTCCGATGGAATCTCTTTAGTGGCAAAACAGTGCATTTTGTGAAGGTATTGGGCAAGTAAAATTATTGATCCATTAAAATCTTGAATTCAGAATTCAGAATTTCGTTATGATAGACTTTCCAATTGCAGAACTGCATTTTGTGGAGTTATTAAGCAAGTAGAAGGTTTTAGCAGCTCAATCTCATTGCCGTATGATGTGCTTAGCTTGTGGAATCCGTGCTACCTTAAAACTACTTTAGCTTGAGTTGTTATTGCTGCCCTAGTGTATTCGGTTTTATCCTCTTTGAAACTCTCTAAAAGCCAAAGATTACTTACTTGTAAGGCAGAGTATGGACTTAAATCCTATAAACAGTCCAAATTTTGGTGTGAATCCTCAGTCCCCAGGTTCATATATCTAACATCTTTGTTATAAGATGCAGGGTATATGCTACATTAAAACTACTTGGTTGTTGGAATGCTGAGAATAAGCATCTTGATCTACCACTCCATCAAAGCAGTCTTAACATATCTGGAAGCCCCACTCTTCCTCCAAGGTCAGAGTGTTGGGTAGGTTGGTGCTTTATAACAACCAAGCGGTAGCCTAGGTTTCAATTGATGTCATATTTAGCCTCTTACTATAGTTTGTCATTTATTGCTTTTGTTATTGGAATTAACAACAAAGCATGTGGTCAAAAATGTCATGAAGTGTTCTCTAAGGGGTCACAGCTAGTTGGAAAACAGTTGCCCACAACCATTGTGTACAAGTCACCTCAATGAGTATAAAAGGACCTCGTTTTTAAAATGAAGGTGTCATCAAGGACATTGGGCGGAAAACCTCTATTCTGTTGACCACCTTGTCTAAATGTGTAAACCATTGTTATTATTGATAAAGTTGTACCATTCTTGACAGTCCCTTAAATCTTACTTCATGTGCTCCTCCATTTATTTCACATGTATAAACTACGATGTTTACTCTTTTTCAATGTCATTACTCTAAATTTATAGCCATAAGGAAAATTTTATGCTTAATAAAGATTGAGAAATTTTGAAAAGCTAGTCTAATGCTAACCCTAAGCCAAGTTACACTAACTATATTATTTATTACCTCAAACCCTTACCAAACAATTGCAAAAAAAGGTCAAACATTCTTGATAACAAAGAAGGTCAAAGAAGAGTAGCGAACCTTGTTTTTTCAAAAGCAAATTTGTGAACAAGTTTTTAGGAATTTTCAAAAGAACTGAATTAAAGGAACCACAAAAGGAGCTTATAATGAAAAAATTGCATCATTTTTTCACTTTCATGTTCTTTTCAAATGAATGGTGGAAAAGGCCATCTTAGAGGACTGTTTAGGCAAATGAAAAGGTTGGGTCATCCATGTGGTGCAAGTCATTATAGATATTTGGCCATATATGTAAAGTTGTAGGAATGTTGATAAAAAGGTAGTATAAGCATATATTTTGGACACCATAATTATGGTCTAATTATCTCAATATATGATCAAATAACCTCAAATAATCTCCCAGTTTATACAATTTGAATGACTGAACAAAAGGAGAACAGAAAGAGAAGTTAAAAATATATAAGAGAGTCCAAAAATAAGCACACTTGTGAACATAAATAGAAATAGTAGCAAAAATAAAGTATGCTCTCATTATTATTATTACATATGTCTGCATAAAGGATCATACATTTATGAACTCAACAAGGGGACTTCATACCAATGGTAAGATTCAAAACGAGTGACCAACCTTCATGCCTTGTTCATGTCCCTATATACTGATTACGGACTAACAATGGCTGGGAAGTTAGGAAAACAACCATAGACACAACTGCTCGCACATAAATAACCTATAAACCACAAGGACATGTTTCCCAAGGTTGGGACACAAAACCTACAACCTCTACATTCCAGAGACAAGGGATGAGGAGATGAGTGAGATGGGGTGGGTGTTAGATTTTACAAACCATGGTAAACAGACTTTGCACTAAAAAAATTCCTAAACTACTAGATAGCCAAAACATGACAGCCACTCAAATCTGCAAATCTGTGTATTTGCTGAATCACAGTTAAAAGCAACAGAGAAACTCAGTAGATGGACTGTCAAAAACTGTTACTGCTTTCTTATTAATTCTGAACTGAAATCTGCTATAGGAAAAATACAGCAAGCTAATTCACTGCTCACTGATGAACAGAAGGCATTAAGCCTATACCCCTGCCTTCTCCTTTATAGACTATAAGAGTAGGTACAGAGAATCTTAACACATGCACAACAACACCTCTGATCTGAGGCATGCATCCTTCTAGGATCTGCACCTTTAACTGGGCTGCATGCACCTTACCTAAATGAGTAAAATCTAACCTATGGTGTCTTAAATTAGAGTACTCAACATGCATGAAAGCATGTGTCTTTATTCTCAAGTCAACTGCACCTTAAGAAGAGCAAAGCCAGAACACTGCCTTATCTCCTAGGGATCAGTGCTTACTCTTAAACTGGCCTTTAAGGATAACCTAATCCTATCCTATCTGTTATGCCTCAGAGTGTCTGAAGCATTCCTTCCAAATATACGAGAGTGAGGGGTTTCTTTTCTTTTGTAAAGGCCAAGTTTTTGGGGCTAAATTCACTATGCACATATTTCAATATCTGGCAGGCCAGTGTTTCAGATGTAGGTAGACTGGATAAAATAGGGTCTAGTCAAAGATATCTGCTAAAAATTTACTCAATGTTTTCTTATGTTTATTGCTTCAAAGGACTCTGCTATGAAACATGTTTGCGGGAGAGCTTTGCTCAGTGCACAATAGGTTCTTTTGACCTGCCAGTGTTTCAGATGCAATTAGACTGCTGAGATCCATGAGTCTGTTAAAGACATTTCCTAAAACTTTATACAATGCTGAAATCCTTATGAGGTTTGGTGCTGCTTATTACTTTCCTGAATGGATGGTGTTTTGCGCTAAAAGTGCCATAAAGAAGTGACTTTTCCATATAGACATACAAATTCTCAACACTGACTAATGAAACTCATTCGCATGCTATGGCCTCATGTTGTGTGACCTATACAGCTTCAAGATGTAATTTTTAGATAGAAACTATGAAAAGATGAAACTTACTAGCATAAGATGAAATTTTTAGATAGCAACATTATGACCAAAGATGAAACTTACTAGCATAAGATGAAACTGCATGACATCTTTTATCAACAGCCATATTCGAATGAACACTTAACTTTTACTATTTGAGTGTCTGTAAAGTGAAGTTGTTTCCATCCACTATGCTTTTTATCTACTTCCAATCCAGCATATCTAGAAGCCATAAAACCTCTCTATCGGAGTTCGCAGCATCGCAAAAGTCCACTTCAATGCCAAAGACGTCCATGTTGCTGTCTTGAGCATCCACCAGCAGCAGTGCAAACTAGGCTTTGATCTCTGATACAAACGGATATGAGGGATAAAATTGCAAATAATCATAAGCAAGGGCCCTGTATGCCGGTCCATCAACATAATCAAAGCCAGATTTATCAATAATGCAAGAAACTTTATCACTGTCTCTTCACCCTACGAGAAGAGAAACACGAGTGCTCTCACTGAACACAACTCGGAACCTGGGACTCACGGGAATTGTCATCTTTCAAGTTAGGCTTCTCAAATGATCCCTCATCATATCGCAAATTCCGGGAGGAGGGTTTATAATCCCTGATTGAAGGAGCGTACCGGGGACTACATCTGAATAAACCGACTTATCATCCAGCCATATATCAACATAGAATTCTATATCATCAAAGGACAATCTGGGAACCGGGAGGGGGCTACGCCGCCGCTTGCAGAGACTCATGTAAAGTTTATGGTAACCCTGAGAAGCCCCAATTGGAGGAGATCCCTTGGTTTTTCAAATACATGGCCATTTCTTTGCACACAAATTCTTCCAAAAATAATCATCTTTGTCTAGATCTCTCCACCGCATGCATATACACATACAGAATGCTATGTCTTTTCCGTTCATCAGGGGAAAAACGGCCTTTAGCACCTCTTTAGAGCACCAACCTTCTGCCATTTTTAGAAATGTCACTAATTTCCCCAAATCAATAAATACCCAAAATTGGACCTTACCCATATTTTTACGCTTTGCAGAATACCTAAACCCTAACGAGATTTGTGGATTTTACAGAATACTCGAACCCTAGACCTTTGCCAAACTTAGGGATTTTTCAGAAAACCCATTTTGTTGTAGCCAATCTTCATGACGGTCATTTTGTTTCCAGAACGAAATTTGTTACTCCTTAGATCAAAGAACAGCAGCCCAAAACCCTAGAAGTCAAATTTGTCACCTGCAAATGCAAGATTGGAATAATTCTAAAAGCTTTAGGTCTACTTCGAATATTCGGTATACAGAACCCGTAATTAACAGGGTTTTTTATCATATCATGTGATTGGTCAAAGCTAGTTTAAGGGCAAATATGTAAATAGCAAAGGGTGATACAAGATATATTCAGTAATCAATTTCTAAAATAGAATGTGTAAAATGGGCATTAATGTAAATCATACGATGACAGAAGTACTGACCATTGATTTCAGAAAGAGAGCATGCGATTTGATCTCTGGTCCTCCATCCCAATCCATTAGCTATGATTGATCCAGTCTTCCATTCGGAAAAGAGAAAAAGAGAAATAGAAGAATCCAATGTTAAAAGTCAAACGAAAAGAGATCTTTCCAAAAAATTGAGTATATCCTTCCTTCGCAGTCCATAAAAAGCAACCAAATAAGAGCCACATAAGCCATCAATCTTTGACCTTTCCTCCTCATCTTATCGATCCAGCACTTCAATCCCCCAGCTAAGTCTCAGTTTCGAAACCCCGAAAGGCTCCTCCTCATCCGAATACGTCATCTAAGGGCTCTCATAGGGCTGTTTCCAAGGCGAAACAATCAGTCTTAACTCCTTACTCTTCGGCACCTTCCTTCTCACAACCCGCTTCTGTTCATTGATTATATCAGATTCAAAACCCCTATGTACAGTACTACAGCACGAGCTTCCCATTCTTGGCAGGCTATTAAATGTGAATTCTGCAGAAGTTTATTCCTTTTCAAATGTCTCATACAACCCAATTTGATAGGTGTGTAGCATATGCCATACATTATGTTCATTTTATAGATATAGTTATGGATCGACGAAGAGTCATATAAAATGAAATTTCACAACAATATACCGAATTCCCCAAAACTATAAGGTTCCATATGGATTCATATTTTCTTTATGCCTTGGTATTATGTAATGACTTTGAGGGGTTGTCCTTATGAGGAGATGTGGAGCTAGGAGCCGATTATGTTCAAATATGAAACCCCATTTTGTGGAGGCAAACCAACCCTTAGTATTTTCATACTATACATGATATTTTTGTTTAAGGTGCAAGCAAAATGGTCACAGGTGAAGAACCAGATAGATTTCCAACAAAGAAAATGAGTAATCACTCAATAGTAGGAGTGAGGTTTTGTATGGAGACATTTATATCATGATTCAAGTATGTGTTTTTGATGGAAAAATTAGACTTATTACAAAGTTCATTTATGCCAAATATTTCTGATTGTAAATATGTTGATGTGGTTTGAAATGGGCCTACTTCAATCCTGGTTAAAAAAATAACTTATGCATATGTCATTTGAAATTGGGAATATGATCGTAAAATAAATTGATCAATTCCCCATTTTTACCAAGGAAATGAATTATTTGAAATCAAAATAGATTGGTGATATCTCATGGTTTGACTTTGAGTTATCTTCAAACTAAATATGACAACAATTGAGTGTGAAATCAATCTCCTAGAAGGTGTTATTATAGACAATAAGGAAGATATAGTTGGAGGCTAGAGGTAATGAAGAAAAGAGCAGGTTGAGACAAATAAGGATAACTCAAGCAACCTTGGGGATATTTATGATTTTTAGGATTGGAAACCTTTAAGGGAGGTACTATCTCTAAATAGTTCCAACCTTGAAATAAACGATGAGAGGATGCGACCCTAGAAGGAAATTTGCAAAAAACATGGAAGAATGTAAAAATAAGTTTACTATCCCTCTTGCCATTCTGGAGATAAAAACTAGAAGTTCTTCGCTGTGTTGGGATTGAATTTGGGGTTAAGATACCAATTTTTGGAAAGAAAAAAAGAAAGTTGAAAACACTAAAGTAAAAGGCATGGCTCTTTCAAAATATAGGGAAATTTAAGAAACACTCATAGCAATTCTAGTGACAAAGGAAGTGGTTATGACCCAAAGAAACCCAAGATAGTGAATGAACACATTTTAGGAACCTTTACTAAAAAAGAGAGTTATCATCATGTTCAAAAGGCGTCGTCGCTTAAGCGACGCTTACGAACTTAGTCG
The DNA here is from genome assembly GCA_001517045.1 of Pseudotsuga menziesii. NCBI lineage: Eukaryota > Viridiplantae > Streptophyta > Pinopsida > Pinales > Pinaceae > Pseudotsuga > Pseudotsuga menziesii. The sequence continues at coordinate 881,781 of LPNX011218927.1, forward strand.
TCGCTTAAGTGATGCTTACGAACTTAGTCGTCGCTTAAGCGATGCTTATGGCCACATTTTCAAAAAAAAAAATTATCTTTGTGATTTTTGGTAGGTTTAAAAAAAGAAATCCACGCGCTGTCAGATTTTTTCGTTGGATTTTGGATCGAAATGTAGTAGTGTCATTAATCACATTGCACCGCAATGGAGATCTAGTTGGAGTTAGCTTTCATCCTTAAATCGTTGCATGATGAGTGAAATCTAATATGTGTTAGATTTCATAATGTAGTTTCTCATCTAGCACAACCACATTATCATCAATCACAATTCACCATGATGAAAATCTAGTTGAAGTTAGCTTTGGTAAAAGCTAATGTGTGTTAGTTTTCATAAGTTAGTTTTTCATCTAACACAGCCACATTGTCCTCAAATACATTACACCATGATGGAAATCTAGCTGGAGTTAGCTTTCATTCTAACAACATGGCATGATGAGCGAAAGCTAATATGTGTGTTAGTTCATTGCACCATGATGGAAAGCTAGCTAGAGTTATCTTTTGTTCTTCAAACATTTCATGTTGAGTGAAAGTTAATGTGTGCTAGTTTTCATAAGATATCTTTCTATCTAAAACAACCATATTTCCATCAAATACATAACACGATGATAGAAATATAACTATAATTAGCTTTCATTTTAACATGTTAGATTTTATTCTTAAAGCATTGTACGGTGAGTGAAAGCTAATGTGTTAGCTCATTGCACCAAGATGGAAATCTAGTTGAAGTTAGCTTTTGTTTTTAAAACATTGCACGGTGAGTGAAAGTTAATATGTGTTAGAATTCATAAGGTAGTTTTCTATATAAAAGAGTCACATTGTCATCAAATACATAACACCATGACGAAAATCTAGTTGAAGTTAGCTGAAGATCTTAAATCATTGCACGATGAGTGAAATCTAATGTGTTAGCTTTCATAATGTAGTTTCATCAATCATAATGCACCATGATAGAAATCTAGTGGAGTTAGCTTTCACAAGATAGTTTTCCATCTAACACAACCACATTGCCATCAAATACATTACACCATGATGGAAATCTAGTTGGATTTAACTTTCCTCCTAACAACATGGCACGATGAGTGAAAGCTCATGTGTGTTAACTCATTACACCATAATGAAAATCTAGTTGGAATTAGTTTTCTATCTAACACAACCACATTGTCACATTGCACCATGATGGAAATCTAGCTGGAGTTAGTTTTTGACCTTAAATCACTGCACGGTGAATGAAATCTAATGTGTGTTAGCTTTCATATACTGCAGTTTTTCATTTAGCACAACCACATTGTCATCAATCAAAATGCACTATGTTGAAAATCTAGCTAGAGTTAGCTTTCGTTCTTAAAATGTTGCACGGTGAGTAATTGATAATGTGTGTTAGCTTTCGTAAGGTAGTTTTCCATTTAACACGACCACATTGTCATCAAATACATTACACCATGATGCAAATCTAGTTGGAGTTAGTTTTCCTTCTAACATGGCACGACGAGTGAAAGCTAATGTGTGTTAGCTTTCATAAGGTAGTTTTTCATCTAACACAACCACATCGTCATCGATCACATTACTCCGTGATGGAAATCTAGATGGAGTTAGCTTTCATCCTTAGATGATTGCACAGTGATTGAAATATAATGTGTGTTATCTTTCATAATGTAGTTTTCTATCTAACACAACCACATTGTCGCATTGCACCATGATAGAAATATAGCTGGAGTTAGTTTTTGACCTTAAATCATTGCATGGTGAATGAAATCTAATGTGTGTTAGCTTTCATAATGTAGTTTTTCATTTAGCATAACCACATTGTGATCAATCAAAATGCACTATGTTGGAAATCTAACTAGAGTTAGCTTTCGATCTTAAAATGTTGCACAGTTAGTAATTGCTAATGTGTGTTAGCTTTCGTAAGGTAGTTTTCCATCTAACACGACCACATTGTCATCAAATACATTACACCATGATGCAAATCTAGTTGGAGTTAGTTTTCCTTCTAACATGGCACGACGAGTGAAAGCTAATGTGTGTTAGCCTTCATAAGGTAGTTTTTCATCTAACACAAGCACATCATCATTGATCACATTGCTCCATGATGGAAATCTAGCTGGAGTTAGCTTTCATCCTTAGACGATTGCATGATGAGTGAAATATAATGTGTGTTAGCTTTCATAATGTAGTTTTCCATCTAACACAACCACATTGGCATCAATCACAATGCACCATGATGGAAATCTAGCTAGAATTAACTTTCATTCTTAAAACATTGCACGGGAAGTAAAGCTAATGCATGTTAAGCTTTCATAAGATATTTTTCCATCTAACACAACCAAATTGTTATCAAATACATTACATCATGATGGAAATCTAGTTGGAGTTATCTTTCCTTCTAACAACATGTCACTATAAGGGAAAGCTTATGTGTGTTAGCTCATTACACCATGATGAAAATATAGCTGGAGTTAGCTTTCATGTTAACAACATGGCACGATGAGTGAAAGCTGATATGTGTTAGCTTTCATAAGGTAGTTTTCTATGTAACACAACCACATTGTTATCAAGCACATTGCACCGTGTAGAAAATCTAGCTAGAATTAGCTTTCATCCTTAAATCGTTGCACGGTGAGTGAAATATATTGTGTGTAAGCTTTCATAGTGTATTTTTTCATCTAGCACAACCACATTGTCATCAATCACAATGCACCATGATGAAAATCTAGCTGGAGTTAGCTTTCATTCTTAAAACATTGCATGGTGAGTCAAGCTAATGTATGTTAGCTTTCATAAGGTAGTTTTTCATCTAACACAGCCACATTGTCATCAAATACATTACACCATGATGAAAATCTAGCTGGAGTTAGCTTTCCT
>LPNX011218927.1:884739-896949 GCA_001517045.1 Pseudotsuga menziesii
AACATGGTACTATGAGGAAAATATTATGTGTATTATCGCATTGCACCATGATGGAAATCTAGTTGGAGTTAGCTCTCCTTCTAACAACATGGCACTATGAGGAAAATCTTATGTGTATTATCGCATTACACCATGATGAAAATATAGCTGGAGTTAAATTTTATTTTAACAACATTGCACGATGACTGAAAGTTAATGTGTGTTGGTTTTCATAAGGTAGTTTTCCATCTAACACAACCACATTGTCATCAATCACATCGCACCATGATGGAAATCTAGTTGGAGTTAGCTTTCATCCTTAAATCATTGCACTGTGAGTGAAATCTAATGTGTGTAACCTTTCATAATGTAGTTTTCCATCTAACACAATCACATTGTCACATTTCACCGTGATGGAAATCTAGCTGGAGTTAGCTTTCAACCCTTAAATTGTTGCACGGTGACTGAAATCTAATGTGTGTTACCTTTCATAACGTAATTTTCATTTAGCACAACCACATTGTCATCAATTAAAATGCACCATGTTGAAAATCTATCTAGAGTTACCATTCATACTTAAAACTTTGCATGGTGAGTAATAGCGAATGTGTGTTAGCTTTCATAAGGTAGTTTTTTATCTAGCACAGCCACATTGTCATCAAATACATTACAACATGATGCAAATCTAGCTGGAGTTAGCTTTCTTTCTAACAACATGCACGATGAGTAAAAGCTGGTGTGTGTTAGCTCATTACAGCATGATGAAAATCTAGCTGGAGTTAGCTTTCTTCCTTAAATCATTGCATGGTGAGTGAAATCTAATATGTGTAAGATTTCATAGTGTAGTTTTCTATCTAGCACAACTACATTGTCATCAATCACAATGCACCATAATGGAAATCTAGCTAGAGTTTGCTTTCATCCGTAAATCATTACACAGTGAGTAAAGCTAATGTCTAATATCTTTCATAAGTTATATTTCATCTAACATAGCCACATTGTTATCAAATACATTACACCACGATGGAAATCTAGCTGGAGTTAGCTTTCCTTCTAATAATATGGTACTACAAGGGAAAGATTATGTGTGTTAGCTCATTACACCATGATGTAAATCTAGTTGGAGTTAGTTTTCATTTTAACATGGCACGCTGAGTGAAAGCTAATGTGTGTTAGATTTCATAAGGTAGTTTTCCATGTAACACAACTACATTGTCATCAATCACATTGCATTGTGTTGGAAATCTAGCTAGAGTTAGCTTTCATCCTTAAATCATTGCACAGTGAGTGAAATCTAATGTGTGTATGCTTTCATAGTGTAGTTTTTCAACTAGCACAACCACATTGTCATCAATCACAATGCACCGTGATGGAAATCTAGCTTGAGTTAGAATTCGTTATTAAAACATTGTACCATGAGTAAAGCTAATGTATGTTAGCTTTCATAAGGTAGTTTTTCATCTAACACATCCACATTGTTATCAAATACATTACACCATGATGGAAATATATCTGGAGTTAGTTTTTCTTCTAACAACATGGCACTATAAGGGAAATCTTATGTGTGTTAGTTCATTATACCATGATGGAAATCTAGCTGGAGTTAGCTTTTATTTTAACAACAGGGCACGATGAGTGAAAGCTAATGTGTGTTAGCTTTCTTAAGGTAGTTTTTCGTGTAACACAAGCACATTATCATCAATCACATTGCATCGTGTCAAAAATCTAGCTGGAGTTAGCTTTCATCCTTAAATCGTTGCACGGTGAGGGAAATCTAATGTGTGTAAGATTTCATAGTGCAGTTTTCCATCTAGCACAACCACATTTTCATCAATCACAATGCACCATGATGGAAATCTAGCTAAAGTTAGCTTCCATTTTTAAAACATTGCATGGTGAGTAAAGCTAATGTCTGATAGCTTTCATAAGGTAGTTTTCCTTCTAACACAGCCACATTGTCATCAAATACATTACACCATGATGGAAATCTAGCTGGAGTTAGCTTTCCTTCTAACAACATGGCACTATAAGGGAAAGCTTATGTGTGTTAGTTCATTACACCATGATGGAAATCTAGTTGGAGTTGGATTTCATTTTAAAAGCATGGCACGATGAGTGAAAGCTAATGTGTGTTAGCTTTCATAAGGTATTTTTCCATCTAATACAACCACATTGTCATCAATCACATCACACAGCGATGGAAATCTAGCTAGAGTTAGCTTTCGTCCTTAAATTGTTGCACGGTGAATGAACTCTAATGTGTGTAAGCTTTCATAATGTGGTTTTTCATCTAGCACAACCACATTGTCATCAATCATAGTGCACCATGATGGAAATCTAGCTAGAGTTAGTTTTTGTTCTTAAAACATTGCACGGTTAGTAAAAGCTAATGTGTGTCAGCTTTCATAAGGTAGTTTTTATCTAACACAACCACATTGTCATCAAATACATTACACCATTATGGAAATCTAGCTAGAGTTAGTTTTCCTTCTAACATGGCACTATGAGTGAAAGCTTATGTGTGTTAGCTCATTACACCATTATGAAAATCTAGTTGGAGTTAGATTTCATCCTTAAATCGTTGCACGCTGACACTACTACATATGGCTCAAAATTCTCATGACATTTTGCCATGAATAAGTTAAAATCGAATTTTTCTTAGAAAAATAGTTTTAAAATTTTGGAAAAAAATGAAAATGTCCCCGCAAATCATCGTTATAGTGATGCATAGTCCATAACATTTCTATAGAGACAGACATTCGTTGCTATAGCGACGCAGATTACATTCGTCGCTATTATATTTTTTTGGGGAAATTTGCTTAATGAAAATTTAGGAGGGAATTGATAGGCAGTACTGATTTGAAATTCGAGGCCTTGTGAATTATGTCAAAATGGGTTAGGTCCGATGTCAACAAGTGTCGCACATGTATTAATGGAAGCATCCAAAGAGGATATCGAGTGAGTACCTAGACAGCAATGGTACAATGATCCAATAACACGCATAGCCATGGAAGTAAGTGAGGCAGAAGAAATTTGGATTTGTTATTCATATTTAACAGGACCTTGCATATCCATGAGGGAAGACATCACAAAATCCATTAACCAGCACCTGGGTTCCCTTCTCCACCCAATCATAGCTTCACCAATTGTTACCCATTTCACCAGCCCCCAAGGAAATGCAGAAGGCTCGTTCATACTTAGATATGGAGCAAATAGGTCATAGGTAGTTTAGTTATCCTCCATGAGTTTATAGAATTCTCCTTTATCCTCTTGTTGATGATTCATTTTCACATCAAATTGGGCAATGCAGGTTAGGTTTGTATTTGGTTGGTGGATTCACTACAAGCTGGGTGCCTTAGTTGTGGATGCTGCAACATTTTTTGTGATGTTGGGTCTAGGAAACGATACCCCCTTTCATGATGGAAGTATACAAAAATATTCATTTAATTTCATTCTCTTGTTGGACCTCTTACCCAAGAAGGAATTTGTCTTTAACCTTTATTATCTCGAAACTTTCTCCGAAGACGAAAATCTTGAAAATTACAGGAAACTTGATGAAAATGCCCCTCAATTGCAGTTCTATGTTAAATATTCACTTTATTTAAGGAGTGATGTGCTACCAATTGCCCTATTGTTCAAGTTTAGAGATATCAGTTTGCCCCATGGTTTGCATTCATTAGTAGAGGAATTTATTTATCCCACAACCAATAAGGGTTTTCAGACATGGGTCGAAGCTTTTGATGGATGTAGTGGGCGACCTGAGTTGGGTCGAAGCTTTTGATGGATGTGGTGGGCAGCCTGAGTTGGAGGACAAGGAGAAGATTACGATTTTGGTGAGGGATGAGCAAATTAAAATTATAGGGATTGAGAAAGATCTTATTTATCTTCACAAGTTGTTTAGATAAGAGATTGCAAGCTGTGTGATTGTTTCCATTAGAAAAGGTCAATGAAGCTAGCAATATCAAAAGGTATGTTGAGTTGTGCACCCATTTTTTATTTTTATGTTTAGGTGGGTACTGTTAAACCTCTATCGTCCCCCTTCATTCACAAGATCTTTTTCTCCTGTTTCCTTAGATTTTATGTCTTGGATTCATTATAATTGGTCTCCGCAATCTATAATTAAGATTTTAATACAATTATTGTGCTACTGCTCTATTTCTATATTTATTCAAGGAGGGGACACCGAAATAAAGTTTGATATTATTGTAATTTGTGTTTGTTGTTCTACCCATTCTATCCTCCAATTCCTACTTTCCTCTCTGCCTATCAATTCATTCAAAGATTGGTAAATTAGCATTATACTTCACTAGCCTCTTCTTCCTTTTTCAAGTAAAGGTAAATAAACTCACCAAAACGTTTTGGACTTTAGAGTTTCTCTACATGTGTGTCATGTTTATTTAGAGTCCTGGGATGGATCAAGGTGCAATAGGTAGAGGGCTTCGTGGTTGTGTTCTTAATGCATATAACACTCTTTTGCAGCCCCGAGCAAGCCATATTACAATTCAAAAAAAAAATCAATCTTGATATGCCTATCACAAACATCCTCTCATGTTATCAATTGACTCTAATTCTCTCATTTTCATGTTTTGGTTCATTTCAATTGACAACAATGTGGAGCCTGTGAGGCTCAAAACAACAATTTTTAATAGAAACTATTTTGGGGTATTAAAAATCAATCTTGCACTTGAGACTAGGTCATCATGGTATATGGGATTCAAAGAATTATCAATATGGATTTACAATGGAAAAAACTGGGTTTTCTGAGAAACTTCAGAATTCAAAATCCCAAATTTTGTAGGAAGGTTGAAGTTAATACAGAGGGCACATCATGTAAGAGTTCGAAAGGTATGTAATTGGCAGGTTAAATTTAGTAGCCAATTAAGGGAAGTTCCCTTGGTATTCGTATGACAACAAATCAAGAGGAAAATTTGGACATTCTAATTATATTTCCTTGAAAATCTTATATGGAGATGATATTAATGCACAAATAAGATATTTTCCTACTTTTCTATGTATGTTGAATTGAATTTATTTAGCTTTGAATAATAGGTCAAGGGAATTTTCATGAATTATAAACTCTAGGTTATTTTGAGGATAAAGGAGTTGTTGATTGAGAAATGAAGGGGTTATGTTTAATTGACATATTACTAGAACATCCAGTAATTTAATATTTATAAGAATTTTGATGATCTAGCTTCTTTTGGAGTGAATCCAAATTGCTACACCTAATTATGATTCAGAATGTGTATTTGGCCATCTTTGACAAGCTTTCTCTACAATTCATTCAGCAACTACTCTCTTTATTTCCTTGCATTTTCCCCATTTAAATACAACCATATTATAGCGATGGAATATATAATTTTACTGCACAATCATTCCAGCTACTATCTCGAAACTCTTAAATTTCCTAGACAACAATTGCCAAATATCATTTCTTATATTTTCACAACATTTTCATGATAGTGAAGATGATGCTTTGATGCTATATCAATCCCTACAGGCATGTTATGGTAAGGGAAAAACCAAGATATCAATGCACCATATCCCTCCCACTCTTAAATATTTTAGCACGCAGGCATCACTGCAAATTTTAAACTACGTCCATTTATAGAGTTTATGAATCCCTCTCCTTTAATCTATAAATTCTTCGCTTACATCCATCAATCACTATTTCTTTGCGGACTCTGGGATCACTGCAAATGGATCCCTCTATCCATTTATGCTCTATTCCATGTTCTGTATATATATATATATATATATGGATGAGGGATGGATAGTATTTCCGGTTTTGGGCCAAGCATATCTGTTTGTCTCCTCCTATAGTACATGTGTCTTCATTTCTCTCTCAGTAGGCTAGCTATGAACAAGATTTGAGGTTAGTTTTCATTGTATGATATCATAGACTCACCACATAATTTAAACATACCAGGAAATAAGGCCCACCTAACAAATATTGTTGAGGAAATTTTATGCTTGAACACATCTGAGAGGCTTTAAAGTGGGTTGACAAATGGTTGTCCTGTCACTATCTAGGGAGCAATAGAGGTTGGTATCTCCCTTTTAATCCCATTTAGTTGTGGAAATTATAGGACCAATGCACCTCTAAAATTGCATGCTTTCAAGCTAGAAGAACGAGAAAGAAATAGTTTTTTAGTTGGCAGATTCATGGTACTTTTACAAAGGGCATAACTAAACTACAAGACTTTAGTAAATATAAAGGGCCTCCTAGATTCTAAATTTAACTCAACTTACCTTGAAATAAAATATCAATAAGTGGAATGTAGATCCACTTTTCTCTCCAATAACCAATAATAAAAGTAAAACACATTTAGCAGCTTCTAGATCCATGCTTCAAGGGCCACTAAAAGCCTCCTCAAAACTAGCTTCTCCTCGTTAAAGAGAGAAAATTGCATACAATAGGGTTTGAATGATTTCTTGCCACCACTTGTCACTTTCCAATTTACAGTGTTCCCTTGAGTCATGGTATTTGATCTTATCTTTGGAGAGAAAATGCCATTGAGTTGTGAAGGGATTTCCTCCTCTTTTCTTTGTAAATCATGCCAATAATCGATTAGATGATTTATCATGCCTCCAAATATGCGACATACCTTGAACCATGTGAAATATCTCATGATATCCCTCCAAATTTCCTCTTGAGTGGGATGTCCTTCTTTGATGGGCTAGATCCATGCTTCCTCCAAAAATAACTATATTAAAATATATAGAGAGGCCCCTTCAAGTTAGATTATCCTCATAATAGGTCTTCTTAGCCTTGGGGAATGTGCTAGCTGTCAGTTATCTTTTCTTAGCCTATACATAACTAGAACGTATTTTGCCACTAGTTCCTATGTCTTGCCATCCATTCTTTTCTTAACAATATAGATTTTTGACCACTAGAGGACAATATGCTTTGAGAAGATGATAACAAAATAATGAGTTGGCCTTATCACATCTTCCAATAGCTCTAAAGACTGAAAGTATTATTTGAGCAAGAAACTATTTTGTTTCCATCTATCCTGCAAATCACTTTGAAAGTATTATTTGAACACAAAATTATTTTGTTTCCATCTATCCTGCAATCATAAAAATTCCAATATCCCAACCATAAGTTTCACTATAGTTGCTTAAAATTTCCAAACTAGTTAGTGTTATCAACAAAAGGATCGATCTGTTTAGAGGAAGAAGCTTCAAGCTACTAAAATCCCTTTTCTTGATTGGAAGAAATAAAGGAAAAGTTGCCATAGGTCACCTATTAAAATGTATATCTTGTTAGGCTTATATATAGAACCAACGTTACAAACCTATGCACTTTGTCAATAGTGAATATGATAATTTAGGTAAGTGAATAAGATAAATTAAAAGGAAAGCATGGTCAGCTCTAAAGAAAATCAGAAGGAAAATACCATCAAGAATAGTGGCATTAGAAATTGGAGAGACATAATAAAAACTATTTCATTAGTTGTATATGAGAAAGAAAGACAGGAGTTGTGATAGAGAAATTGGGCACCTTGAATATGCAGTGGGAAACACATACTATTGAAGTAACTTTAAGGATGCCTAAGTTTGATGTTTCCCTGTATATCTCAAGGTTTTGAGGCTTCTATAGTATTGCATGGGGACATCTTATGACTCCCAGGCTGCAAAACATGAGATTCTAGAAGTTGGAAATTGCCAACAAATGCAGTAAATAGAGTAGGATAGGTTGCACTTAGGCTACAGATATTCTCCCATGAATCAAATTGCAGATTATTAGGACAAGGTGTTTGGGACCAATTGGCTACACTTTTACAACAAGATTATGTCCCATAGACACTTGTGTGTAAGGGGTTGCAAGAAATAAAATGAAGAAAATTCTTAAATCATGAAGCCCCTTTCAAATTTGTTATCTCGATTGAGTTTTAGAAGATGTGACTGGCTCTAGCAATTGTAGCCTAGGATCCTCTAAAAGAGAATTGAACTGGATGAATTCTATCAAATCCTCTATTTGACGTTTCTTTGTTTTTATAGTATATGGTGCTATCTTTTCTTCTTGTTCAGAGTAGAAAATCTTTTGATTTGATAACTTACTGGAAAGACACATCATTCAGCTCTAATCTCCTGCAGGTGCATAACCTGTTGCTTTCATCTGCTGAGACAACATTTCCAACTTTTCATAGATCTATTGAATTTGTGGCTATGATCTATCTCCTACAAAAAAATCATGCACCTGTTTATTTACCTCAATCCAACTACATCCAGGTTCCTTTCTTACCCCCCATCTTTCATCATTTTCCTTACTTTTTCGATGCCATCCAACTGTCCTGCTGCAACATAGATGTTTGATAGAGCCACATAAGGTGTGGCTTTTTGGATATCCAATTAAATGAGGCATTTTGTAACAAATTCCCATAGATTTATATTCTTATGGATTCTACATGCAGCGATCAAAGAACTCCACACAATTTAATCAGGTTTTATTGGCATTCTATTGATAAAATTGTGTGCCTTATCCAGGTGCCCAGCTCGGCCGAAAGGGTCAACCATGCAAGCATAGTGCTCCATTGTGAGTGTAATATGATGATAGTGACTCATGCAATTAAAGTATTGCAGGCCACTAGGCCTGAATGGCAACACATAGATAGAACTATGACAAAGGTAACATGATCCGATGATATTCCACAGTGTTGCATTTATTCGAAGAGCCTTAGGGATTCCTTACCAAAGCCATGCACACCATAGCCTGCAATCATTGCATTCCATGCCACCACATATTTGTGATCCATTTTGTCCAACATGTTGTGGGCAACTTCTATGTTCCCCCATTTCGCATATAGGTTTACAAGGGCATTAGCCACAAACAAATCAAATTGAAATCCACTCTTGATTACTTCTTCATGGATATCCAAGCCTTGTTCCAATGCTACTAGATCGACACATGCTACAATAACACTAGAAAGAGTAATTGAGTTTGGCTTCATGCCGTGCCTTTGCATTTCTCGGAAAGTCTTCAAGGCCTCTTCATTTCAGCCATTATGTACATATCCTGCAATCATTGCATTGCATGATTCCACATTTCGTAGTGCCACTTTTTTAAAGAGCTTCAGAGCCTCATCAACACGCCCATCCTGTGCATATCATGTAATCATTGTAGTCCAAGGGACTAGATTCCTCTCAAGCATCTTCTCAAACGGATTGTAAGCTTCATCAACACGCCCATTCTGAGCATAACCCGAAATCAATGATGTCCAAGATACCTCATTCCTTTCAGGAATTTCATCAAATAGTTTGGCAACCTCGTCAACCATGCACTTTTGTACATATCCCACAATCATTGATGTCTAGGAGACCACATTTCGTTTAGGCATACCCTTTTGTGCATATCCTGCAATCATAGCATTCCATGTGACAACATCTCATCTAAGTAATTTGTCAAACACATAACATGAAGTGTTGATCTTCCCGTATTTTGCATACATGTAAAGAAGGGCGTTCCCAACAAAAACTTTAGAGTGAAACCCACTTCTGACTATTTCTTCATGAACCTCCGCCACTGCTTGCAAGTGAGTACATGCTGGGAGAAGGCTGGATAGAGTGAATTGATTGGAGATAATACATGTTCCTTGCATTTGATTGAAAAGTGTCAACGTTTCTTTGCCATGGACAGCCCTAGAGTAAGTTGCAATCATGATACTCCATGAGACCACAATTCACTAAGGCATTTGCTCCAAAAACCTGTGACCATCGATTAAATTCTCGCACTTGGCATACATGCTTGGGAGTTTATTGGGCAGAGCCATGTCAGTGCAATTAAATTTGAAAGCACTTTTGATGACGTGAGCATGGACCAGCTTGGCCTCCGATAGAGCTCTGTTAATGAGGCATACCTGCAAAAGAGAATGATAAGTAGAGCAATCTACTTGTTCGTCCATCTAATGCAAAATGCACATGGCTTCTTTCAATCGCCTTTGTTTACACGCCATCTCACATCGTTCTTCACTTAGGTTAGCATTATTCACCACCACAAGGGCTTTCAGTTTAGCCAGGTGACTACCTACCTAGTGAAAGTTCAAAGGTTAAGTAACTACAGGATGACAAACATGCGATAACACATAATGACAATGAACCTACTTACAACATGTCATTATTTCCCATGATCCGTAGCTACCAAGAACCAAATCACAAAAATAAAAAGCATGTCGTACTTTCATAATAAAGACAAATACGTCAGCAACATCATAGAATAAACCATAGAGTGATCACATGTCATCAGCATATGAAGCAGGAGTAATGGACTCTCAACTAGCAACCTTTTCCAGTACTTTGACCATAATGCACACTACGAGAACACCCTAAAACTGCCTATATTCTATTTTTGTGGAGGCAAAGCTTTTTAATTATTGGATTTTAAATAAGGGGATATGCTTTGTTGTGACACTTCGCAATCGATCTAATGTTTACAAGATTTTGTGTAAACATCTGCGACTCCAAAGTTGAAGTTAACATCTAAAACTAGCAATGTCCTGGGAAATAGATTCAATCAAGAAATTTCACAAAATTTTAGGATATATGCTAATGTCAAGAACTGGAAAATTGTAAGCAAAGTTCACTTCCATCACAAAATGATCTACAATTTCAAACTCTGCAAAAGATTTTTACTTCAAAACAAAAAACATAATTCATGTTAATAATATGCAAGAGTAGGTTCTATGATTTCAGCTTTCTATTCTTTAAATGCAGATGCAATTCTAGAATGAAACACAGCTCTAATGTTTGAACAAACTGAAACATCCATGTTCCCAACTCTGTGTGTAATAAATTGAATAAGGAAACAATCACGCATCCAAATTCAGGCAAAGACAAACACTACAGAATACCAAATTTGAAATAACAAAGCCTGAAAACTGAAACCAGACTTGGAAGTCATTAGACATTAAATAGTGGATTAAGACTGGAGCATTAATAAGCATTTTTAATGAAGACCAGAGATGATAATATATAGGCACTGGCAGCTTTCTAGAATCTAAATTAAATAATAGAAAACTTGGAGTTCGCACCAAATTCAACTTAGATGATAGAAAAATTACGGCTCTAGACACTGAAATCCCACAAATAAGTCAACGAATGGCGTATTTCATAGTCAGAGCACAATTATTTAGACAAGCATCTTTAGCAGCTTCTAGCTTTAAATCTCCATCATCGTTTCCCTCAGTGCCGCTTTGCTCATAAACCATCTGGACTTCCTGTAGCTCCTGAACTAAAGTTAATGTAGCGGCTGCCCTAATCTTTGTTAGAATAATCAAACCCATAGTATTACCCACTTAGACATTATTTCATGTATTTTGTCTTATTTGCCTAGTCCATGAGTCCCACCATGTGCAAGTTGCTAATTGCCTATCCATAGAGGTCAAACTTGCCATCTTTGACTCATCTAGCGCTTGGGGAAGCCTTAGGAATCAAATCTTCTTTATTCCTGGCCTCCTAGGCACCCATCTGCTTTTTCTGCTTTATTCCCTGCTTTTTCAGTGGTTTAAGGCACATAGGAAAGCAAGACTAGGTGAGGTGAACTTGTTTTATTCCCCTTTCATCCTCCACTCTTTCCTCCATGCAAAAGCATGTATGAGCTGCCATTTGACCACTCTTTAGCTTGCATATGCACCCTTGCTAATTCATGGGGTCCTTGATATATTTGGGATCAGCTTTTTACACCTATGGGGGATTTGCCTATTTTGGGTAAGCCTGCTTTATGCTAGATTTGGATGCTTCCTTATGCATTAGATTTGCTCATGTATTCTATATATTCAGTAGCCTATGTTATTACAGGGTTGGCTATTGTACACTCAGTTAATATAATTTTGCGTTACAGCTCCATATTCAGTCTCCATTGTTGATAATTTTGCATGATCAATTCTTAATTGTTGTGGGTGAAATTAATCTACTGCAGGCCTAAATTTATACATGGTATCAAAGCGATTGTAGGTTGTTACTCTCCTTCAAAAATTGTTTTGCAGGTTCGAAATCAAGACTGGGAGCCTTCTACTGACAGCCGGGACAGATTTTCTAAAGCTATGGATTCACAGAAAACTATCCTCACTCCCTTCGACTATTTTGAATGGAAAGTAGAGATGTAGATCTTCTTGAGAGCAAACGGCCTCTACAGGGTGACTATGGCTACAGAAGCAAAGCCCAATGCAGCTGCAGAGAAGATCAAATGGCACAATCGGAGAGATGAGGCCTATGGCCTCCTATGTCTCA
>LPNX011218936.1:0-12568 GCA_001517045.1 Pseudotsuga menziesii
ACATAGCAAAGCAACTATAATTTCAGAGAAGACTAATTAGAGAGGAGAGTCACCAGCGCTGGTCATCAGCCAGCCTGTGCCAAATTCACCCTAGGAATTCACCTGAACCTCATGCTGGACCAAAATTCATCTAAGAAGCCTCCCTTCACTATGAGCATGTGAATTAACCACTATCAGCTGCATGCTGGCTCCTTCAGCGAGGAATGAAATTAACACTCGGTCCTCCTAGCTGTGATTGACAGCGCGAGGAGGATGAGTGCAGGACAGAAAAAAATAGCCATGAGATGGCTTACCAGACAAGCTGTCCCTCAAGAGCCTCATGCTGCACAAGGAAATCTTCAAAGACAGACAGCTGGAAACATTTATCTCTTTCAGTGCAAGAGAAATGACTTCACTTAATTTATCAATGGCATAGAACTGAAATCGCTTATAACTTCAATGACAGAGTTGTATATATTGAAATCTTAAAGGACTGAGAGCTAAAAGAACTTGTTCGACTTTGCCAAAGGACTGCAAACACTGATTCTTCATTTACTGAAATCTGAGAGCCAAAATGTCTTCATTTCCAGAGAGCTGGAAGAACTGGATTCTTCATTGGCTGAGATCTTGAAAACACTTATTTCTTCCTTGACAGAGAAATGAAAGCGCTTAAATCTTTAGAGGCAGAGAGAATATAACACTTAGCTCTTCAGATGCACTGAAAACCTGTAAACACTGAGATCCTCAAAGGCAGAGAACTGAATTCACTTAAATCATCAAAGGCAGAGGGCTGAAATCGCTTATAACTTCAATGACAGAGATGAATATATTGAAATCTTAAAGGTCTGAGAGCTAATGGAACTTGAATAGTCTTTGCTAAAGCACTGTAAACACTGAATCTTCGATGACTGAGAGCTGAGAGAATTTATGTATTCAATTCCAGAGAGCTTGGAGAGATGGATTCTTGATAGATTAAGAGATGGAAGCACTTAATTCTTCCTCGACAGAGAGCTGAAAGCACTTAAATCTTTAGAGGCCGAGAAGGAACTTGGTATTTGTTTACACCTTGTCCCTCTAGAGCCTCAACCTTCACTTGGGAATGACTGAGAACTGCAAAGTCTAATACATCCAATGCCTGGGAACTAAAGTCACTGACAGAGGACTGAAAACACTTAAATTTCAAAGACAGAGGTCTGAAAACACCAAAATTTCACTGACAGAGGACTGAAATCGTTAGAAATAATGAATACACTTAAATCTTTTCAGGGTAGGATAAAAAATCAGAACTTCCATGACCCTAGGGGATGGGAACGGAGTCTTAATTGCCATTAACTATGATGAATCCTTTGCTTAAAGAGGCACCAGCGTTGGCTTCACTGTCTGCAATTTGATTGAGGTTTCGAAGGACGTGGTAAAACTTAACTTCTTCAAAGGATTTCAGCTGAAAGGAGATTTTTCGGTAATAGTGGGCCAATCCCATACAGTTGGGGGCTTTCTTTAGGTTGAAATCCTGCATGATGATTCGGGAGTCGCTAAAAATGGCCAACTTATTTATAGACAGACTTCTGGCTTGCATCAGTCCTTGCCAAATGGCAAGAATTTCAGCAATGCTATTGGAGTTATGTCCCAGTCCCCAGGAAAAATTGAGAATAATATTCCCAGACATATCTAGAATGGCTCCTCCACTTCCAGCAGGTCTGGGGTTTCCTTTCGAGGCCCCATCAACATGCAGAATATGCTTGTTCAGTGAGGATCTCCATTTTATGAATTCTTGCTCCTCTAGCCTGATTTCCCACGGTGAGAAATGCTTCACAGCGTTCTTGGTTCTGGTCAGCAGGTCTGGATCAAGACCGTGGAACCAGCTATACTCATTTTTGTCAGGACTGGCTTCATTGGTGATTTTGGGATTTGAGGCTACCAGCTCTCCTATCAGTGCCTTTACTTTGGTTGCAACTTGGGATGGTGGGTCTGCCTTGTCCCTAAAAATTTTGTTATTCCTTTCCAGCCACAGTTTCCAGCAGTAAATTTTAGGGATCCACATCCAGCAGTGCTTTAACAAGTTCAGACCAGAGAAGGAGAAGGGTGCATAATCAGTCCAGGAGGAAAATAAGGAAGAGATGGTCAGGGGGGGGGGAAGATTTAGCTGATCAAGAGGGAAATTCCAGATTTCTAGAGCATAGGGGCATTGAAGAAAGAGATGAATCGAGCTTTCCTCGTGGCAGGCACAGATAGGGCATCTTGAGGGCCCCTCCCAGCCTCTTTTTAACAGGTTGTCCCAGGTTAGAAGGCTGTCATGAAGAAGGGACCAACAGAAGTGATCTATCTTGGGAAGAGAGGGAAGAAGCCAGAGATTTTTCCACCTAGAGGGGTTCGGGGCTGCCCAAGGAATGGATTTTAAGGCAACATAACCGGCTGCAGCATTGTAGAGGCCTGAAGAGGAGCCCCAGCCTCTTTTGTCCTTCAGATTAGCAGAAGTGGGGGAGAGACCTTGTAGAGCCTCTAAAAGGGAGCTTGATTCATTCTCGAGATCATGAGGGACAGCCCCCAGGTCCCAGTTGTTCCAAGAATCATCCTGGCTCCAGCTGGATAGATCCCAAAGAGTGAATTTACTGTTCAAGTGAAGCCAATTTTTGATATTCTCCAGCCCTTCCATATCTTTTAAGGGGGACTGCTCTAGAATAGAGTCATCCCAAAACTGAATTTTGGAGCCATTTCCCGGGATCCATGTGAGATTTGAGGTAATCAGATCAAGGGATTTGAGACAGAGAGCGAGGATAGGAGAGCCCTTCCTTGTCAATGGAGGGCTGTCCAGGCATCTCTCTTTGTGCCCTCTGAAGTACTTAGTCCTGAGCGCTTTGGAGCTCCAGGTTGTTTTACCTCTAATCATTTTCCACAGAATCTTGCCGCCCATAGCCAGATTTTGAGTGGCCACATCTCTGATATTCAGCCCTCCTTCACATTTGGGGGCTTTAACTTTTTCCCAGCTAACAAGGTGCATTTTCCTTCCTGTGTTTCTTCCCCCTTCCCAAAGGAATTTTCTCAGTAGATTGTCAATGTCTTTCACGATTCCTTTTGGGGCTAACAGCATAGAAGCCTGGTAGAGAGGAAGGGAGGTTAAGACAGAGTTGATGAGAATAGTTTTACCTGCTTTGTTTAACCAGGAAGCCCCCCAGGCCATGATTTTGGCCTTGAGTTTGTCCACCAAGGGCAACCAAATACTCCTTCTGGGAGTAGCTTTGACCAGAGGTATTCCAAGATATTTTATGGATTCCCAATTGGAGGTTCCTTCCATTTCCAACATTCTTGAGATAAAGGCCATTTCAATGGGGGGGCAGTTCCAGCCATAAATTTTAATTTTCCTCAAGCTGATTTCACTGCCTGAGATTTCAGTGTAAGTGTCCAACTCTTGCTTGAAGGATCTTGCAGTGGCTAGATTGGCCTGACCCAGTAGGAGGGTATCATCAGCAAATTGAGCATGGTTGATTTTCTTCACTCTAGGGGTGATTGTGAGCCCCTTTAGAGAGCGCTGCTGAAGACAGTTGTCCAGCTGGAAGCTAAGGACCGAAGCTTGAATGACATAGAGTAAGGGGGACAAGGGGCAACCCTTCCTGAGTCCCCTAGAGGCGTGGAAGAACTTGGCTGGTCTCCCGTTGACCAACGGGGCGATCCAGGGTCCCGAGATACATGCTCTGATCCAGCTGATTAAATGAGGATGGAATCCTAGCTTGGACATAACAACAAAAAGGAAAGTTAGCTGAACTTTATCAAAGGCATTTGCGAGGTCTAGTTTAACTATCATACCTTTCTCCTTCCGCTGGCAGCTTGAGTGGATGGCCTCTTGTACCAGGATGATGTTATCCTGGATTTGTCTATCCTTGATGAAACCCCCCTGATTTTCCGGAATGATCCTGGGAAGAATGTTTTTTATTCTGTTTGCAATGACTTTAGTGATTATTTTGTACCCTGTGTTGCAGAGAGAGATCGACCGGTATCTCGAGAAGCTTTGGGCTCCTTTTTCTTTGGGAATTAACGCCAGGAAGGAGGAGTTAGTACTCCCTCCTATTTTGCTGTAGTTGTGAGATTTCCTCACCATCTTGACCAGGTCCTTCTGAATGATGTCCCAGCATGCAATGTAGAATTTTTCCGTAAATCCGTTAGGACCTGGAGCTTTATCAGGGTTCATGGCTTGGAGGGCATTTCTTATTTCCTCAGTCGTTATGGGCCTCATCAAATTTCTGTTGTCTTCCTCGTTGATTAGCGTGGGGAGAATATTGAGAGGGTAGCGATCCAGCTGTGGAGATGAGTCGAGCTCTTCAGTGAACAGATCACTGTAGAAGGAGAAGGCTGCGTTCTTAATCTCTTCAATTTGATTGAAAGTTTGACCTTGATACTGAATTTCTCTTATGCTGCTGAAATTCTTCCGGGATTCTGCATGTTTGTGAAAGTAAGAAGTGTTTTTATCGCCCTCTTGTCAATGTTACTATGATTGTTATTTAATATTATTTATCCAATGTTTGGTTTGGGTTCTTTATTTAGTTATAATGCCTGAATATTTCTACATAATACTCATTTAATATTAAAGTATATTTTCATATACATATCTATATAAATTCCTGTGTATATGATAGCATTCATTTACCTTATTTGAAATTAGAATAACAGTTTTGAAACATGCTTAAACTTAGCTGAAATAAAAGAGTATACAGTAATTAAATAATTGTATTCTTAACTATAATGCAGACTAATACCAATAGGATTTATCTGTAAAAAAAAACAATGAAATGATTAAATCCTATTCTCAGTACTGTCTTTTCAATATTAAGGGTTTGATTCTTTTAGACTGGAAAATAACTATTATAAACCTTAAACAGCAGAAATACTTAGTCTATCTTTTCTTTATTGCAGCTAGTATTTACAGGAAGCAAAGATACAATACTAGGAAATAGTTTTTTCTTTAAAACTATAAGAAAATAACTTATAAATTCCTGAAATACTTGTGGTTACTGAAAGTAACTAATAGGAACTCGGTTCAAAAGGATATTACTTCACAATACCGAGGTACTGTGCTGGAGTACAGTCTGGTGATACCAGATGTGGAAAAACACAGTAACTATTAACAGTTTTAACTACCGATATTCTGAGATACTAACTTTACCAAAACTAACTAACTCCTCAGACATATAAAATAAACATAACATGCATCCATTCATACGCAGTAAACATAAAGAAATAAATAACAGAACCTGTTTAAGCTGTGGAAAACAACATCAATGGGAGGCCGTTCCTCCCTACCAACTCCTGGAGAGCGCTCAGACAACGACTTCTCAGGACCCCTGAGCTTGCTCTGGTCTCCCTGGATGGAACTAGGTTCAACAAAGTCAGATACCAGTCTTCAAACTCAGTATTAACTCAGAACTATCAGTCAGTTCTCTCAGCCCAAAAGGTTGTAATAAAATCAAGTTACTGCAGCAATCCTCCTAACACAACTTCCTTACTATATTTCCCTCTTTCTCAATGAATTTCCTGAATAACATTCACCTGAATGAATTCTCTCTGGAAATTATCTGAGCAGCCTCAGCTCTCTTCATTGAGTTCGTTTAAAAGATTGCCTAGGTCTTTGTTGGGTTAACTGTCATTTAATGAGCCACCTGCTCTGATTCCACTTTCTTGGGGAATCATGACCCCAAATATAGGGAAGTTGCCTCCTGCAACTTAGGAAGTGTTTGAGGATGCTGCCACTTGTCTTTTGCCTTTCCACCTAGTTCCATCCACCAATTTGACCAGTAACCTCTTTTAACAGCTCTCCCATGCTGTTGTCTCCATAATTTATTTATTAAATAATAAAATATTCTGAATTACACTCCATTACCGTTGACTCTGCTAAGTCATCAATCCCTTACTTAGGATTAAGTTTAAAATAATGTCTCAGAAATATAATAAAACAATTTACATAAATTTACAAAATTGGGGTATGTGACATACACACCCCCTTAAAATGTAACATTATCCTCGATGTTACTTATTCCTCATCCTCTGCAACCTCCTGGAACAGGTTCGGGTATGCTTCTCCCATCTTACTTTCCAGTTCCCAGGTAGCTTCTTCAGGACTAAGGTGCTTCCATTGCACCTTCAGCTGTCCAATTGTGCGGTTCCATAGAGTAATTTCCCTCCTCCCGAGGATACAGTCCGGTTCCACCAGAACTTCCCCTTCTGGTTCTACCTGTACAACATTCCAATCAATCACATGAGTAGCATCATCAACATACTTTTTCAGAACAGAAATATGAAAAAAATTGTGCACTTTTAAATTAGGTGGTAACGCTAGTGAATATGCAACTTGACCAATTCTAGATAATATTTCAATCGGACCACAGTAACATGGCACTAATTTTGCACAACTCCCTAGTCTCAGGGAGCTCTTCTTTGGTATTACCTTTATGAAAACGTGCTCACCCACCTGGAACTCTTTATGAGTTCTTTTCAAATCTGCTTGGCTCTTTTGCCGATCTTGGGCAACCTTCAAGTTCTCCTGCACTTGTTTTACAATCTGTTCCATTTCTTTTAATAATTCGTGTCCCAACACTAATCTATCTACTGGATTATTCCAGGAGATAGGAGTGTTACATTTACGCCCATACAGAATTTCAAAAGGACTGAACTTAGCTGATGATTGATAGTTGTTATTGTATGCAAATTCTGCTAAATGCAAGTAATCCTCCCACTTACCTGGTTGATCCTTGACGTACATTCTTAACAGATCTTCCAACACCTGATTAACTCTTTCAGTCTGTCCGTTTGTCTGAGGATGGAAGGAAGTGCTGAAATTCAGTGTTGTGTTTAATCCCTTAAACAAGGATTTCCAGAAATTCCCTGTGAATTTAGGATCCCTGTCTGAAATAATAACCTTCGGTACACCATGTAGCCGAAAAATTTGCTTTAGAAATATGTCTGCTATATTTGCAGCCTTGTAAGTAGTTTTAACAGGAATAAAATGTGCTTCTTTACTTAATTTATCTACTACCACCATAATTGAATCATTCTAATTTTGATTTCTGGGTAATCCAGTAATGAAATCTAAGCTGATTATTTCCCACTTCCAACTAGGAATAGGTAAAGGTTGCAGTAACCCAGCTGGATGTTGATGTTCTGTCTTCACTTGTTGACAGTCCAAACATCTAGCTATATACTCAGCTACTTCAGATTTCATATTAGGTCAGAAATAATCTTTTCTCAACATGGTGACAGTCTTCTGGTAGCCTGGATGCCCTGAGTAAGGGGTTTTATGAACTTCATCCAGAATCAAAAATTTAACCTTAGGCACATTAGGCACATACAATCTGTCTTTAAACAATAAAAATCCGTCTTTATTTAGACTATAACCCTTTATTAAACTTTATGTGGGTTCTTTTTTAGCTGTAGCTTGTAATTTTTGATAAATTTCATCCAATTTTATCCCTTCAGTCAGCTGTTCATTTAAATCAGAAATATAAGTACTGATTGCTGATGTAAAATTCAGTTTTGCATTTCTGCTCAAAGCATCAGCCACCTTATTTTCCTTTCCTTTTATGTGTTGAATTTCGAAATCGTATTCACTTAAGAAGGCTAACCATCTTGCTTGTCTTGCATTTAAGTTAGGATGATCTAAAAGGTATTTTAGACCCTTATTATCAGTCATTAAAGTAAACTTTTTGCCTATTAAGTGGTGTTGCCACATTTTTAAGGCATGAATAACAACAGCTAGTTCTAAATCATAAGTGGCATAATTTTTTTCATGAATCTTTAGCTTCCTGGACTCATAGGCTATGACATACCCATCCTGAGTCAGTACTCCACCTAAACCATCATTACAAGCATCGGTGCAAACCACGAAATCCTTATTAGGATCCGCTATTCTTAGAATAGGCGCAGTTGTTAATAAAGTTTTTAATTTCTTAAAGCTTTCTTCACATTTGAAGTTCTAATCAAATTTATTCCATGTCATTTGCAAGGAAGTGATTGGGTTGGCTATTTTTGAAAAGCCTTCTATGAATCTCCAGTAATAACTGGTAATTCCCATGAAGGACCTAACATCTATTACGTCTTTTGGTACTGGCCAATATTCAATTGCCCAGATCTTTTCAGGATGAACTGAAATCCATTCCTTAGTCACCACGTGACCTAAGTACTGGATTTCATCCTTGAAGAAATCACACTTATTGAACTTCGCAAAGAGCTGTTGTTCTTGCAGTTCTTGTAAGAGTATCCGTAAATGTTCCTTATGTTCTTCTTCATTTTTAGAATAGATTAAGATGTCATCGATGAATACGACAACAAATTTGTCTAAATATTTATGCATTATGTTATTCATTAGACACATAAAGACGGCTGGGGCGTTAGTAAGCCCGAATTGCATTACGACAAATTCGTAATGTCCATACCTTGTTCTGAAAGCTGTCTTGAATATGTCCTCTTCTTTAATTCTCACCTGATGATAGCCTGATCTCAGGTCTATCTTAGAGAACACCGTAGCTCCACGCAGCTGATCAAATAGATCATCTATGTGGGGCAATGGATATCTGTTTTTAATTGTCATTTTATTTAGTTAACGGTAATCTATGCAAAGTCGCATAGTTTCGTCCTTCTTTGTAACAAAGATTAGTGGTGCTCCCCAAGGGGACACACTAGGTCGAATGTATTTCTTATCTATTAATTCTTTTAACTGTTATTTTAATTCGTTAAGTTCCAGAATATTCATATGATACGGAGCCTTCGATCTGGGTACAGCACCTGGTACCAGCTCAATTGTGAAATCCAGTTCCCTCCTGGGAGGTAATCCTGGAATTTGCTCCAGAAAAACATCAATAAATTCATCTAACACAGGAATATCCTCCATTTTTATTTTATCTTTTTTAGATTTACTCGCCTCATCTGTAATAGTTACAGCATAGGCTCTACATCCTTTCCTGACTGCTCTTTTGAGTTGTAAGGCAGAAATTTGCCTAATTACAGATTTCCTAGGAACACCCTTAACTGTTACTGGTGGTTCATTATTATTCACACACGTAAATGTTTTATCAAAACAGTTTAAAACTACCCATTGTTGTTCTAACCAGTCCATACCAATAAGTATGTCATACGAGCCAAGTGGCAGAACATTTAATTTAACCGTAGTTTTAAAATCATTCATATCTAGAGCACATTCCTTAACATAACAGATTACCTTAATTTTTGCCCCAGTGGTAAGTTGTACTAACCAAGAGTTATCAAACCTTTCAACAGTCAGATTGCACTTTTCTACTATCTGCGGTGAAATATAACTAAGGCTAGCACCTGGATCTATTAAAATAGTTACAGGAGTTTTGTTAACCATACCTTCTACTTCCACCATGGAAGTTTGATAATCAGCTTGGCGGTTCTCCAACGCTGCATTGATTCGGGGCATAGTCCTTGCAAAGTCTCCAACAGTCATTTCATCTTGTATGGTATGAATATTGCTGTTTGGATTCTTCCGATTTAGGCAAACTGAAGCATAGTGTGGGCCATTGCACTCCCAGCACTTAACAGGCTCCTTCCGTTCGAAATTCTTAGTGAAATTTCCATGATTGTTAGAAGCCTCCTTGCTGCCCTTGAAGTTATTGGAATTATTAGAAGCACCATTTTTGCTTCCCTGGAAGTTCTTACCATTAGAATGGTTTTTGTTCTTGTTATTCCTGAAATTTTTCTGAGGTACAAACTCCTTTTTTTTGAATTGAGGCTGATTACCGTTCTTTTTAGCCTTCCAGTTGGATATTCCTTCCTTCTTTTTGTTCTGTTCAAAACAGAAATTTGCCTTCCGCATGGCTTCTTCCATAGTTTTGGGGTTATCATATTCTATTATGTCCTTTATATGGTATGGTAGACAGCTGAGAAACCACTGTACTTTAGGTTTCTCATCAACTAAATACGGCACATACCTTAACAGACTTAAGAAATTACTGTTTAAGTCCTTCATAGTCATGGATCCAAGCTTTAACTCATAAAATTCCTTGGCCCTTTCTTCAATAGTATTGTTTGGACAAAAATTTCTTTTTGAAGTACCTTTTAAAGGTACTCCAATTGACCTCCTTTTCTTTGATCCCCTTGACCCTTTTCAAATCTTGCCACCATATATCTGCCTTTCCTGAAAGGTTATATATGGCCATTCTCGCCTTCAGCTGATTTGAATAATTATAAATCTGAAAGTATTTTCTCATCCTGAATAACCAGGATTCTGCCTCTTCTCCTTTTTCAGTTTCTCCATTGAAAGTTGGGGGTTTTATTTTCTTGAACTCCCCAGAAATGTCTTCATAAGGCCTGTACTTTTTCTTCCTTTTATACAACTCTGCCTCACTACTGTCACTAGTAGTGTAATAGCTCTGTTGTTCCTTACTTCCTCCTTATGATGAAATACTATCAGGTTTAGCTAGTTTCATCTTTTTGGACCCTTTTCGATGGCTAGCTTCTTCAGATTCAGGCCTTGTGTTTCTACCTTCAGTCTGAAATTTTTCTATCAGAATTTGATTTAACTCCTCTTGAGTCTTCAGAATCCGTTCATTGTCTTTCTTGACTGATTCTATTTCAGTCTTTAAATTCTTTATAGTCTGCATCAGCTCCGAGGGGTGAGCAGTTACCTCCTCTATCACAGGTTCTCTAGACATCTGTCTTGTCTTAGTGTTTGGAGACTCCTCAGCATATTCTCCCAGCTTCTCCATACCTGCCTGTTAGATTCAGAAAAATAATTTTTTCTGCTTTTTACATGAAACAAATTACAAGTTAGTACATTATTTTTACTGTTCTGCGGAAACTAGTTGGGCCACATCAAGGCCTAGTATTTGAACCATGCTCTGATACCACATATCAAAACCTCAAAAATTTTGAAAAATTTAAAATTTTTAAAATCCTATAATCATATAAATTGCAGTCATTAACTGTTTGATTAGTTTGGGTTACCAGAAATGTAACTGAATGATCTTTTATTATACTTAACTATTAAGATGAGTCTCTTGTCAGTTACTGATTGTTTTCTGTTTGAAATCACAAGGGGGAAATATCATGACAGACTGGGCTTACTTAGCTTTCGAGCTAATGCAGCAGTTTTTCTTTCTCCTACAGATATACAGGTAATGTCCGGGTCGCTGCTAACAAATATTTAAAGTAATGCTTCTCAATTTGCTGTACCAAATTATTCAGTAAAAGTTTTATGCATGCTAGCCAGTTTATCAAGCTTTTAAAGGTAAATCTTGTCCTATAATTCTCCTTAAGTTCTTACTGATAGAAAACTGGAATTTACTAGAGAAAAGATAGTTATTTTCCTTTATAATATCAGAATTAAGCATTTCTATGAAGTATTGAATCATTTGATGAGTTTACTGTAATGCAACCATAGAAGTAAATAATAATTCTTATCTAGCACAGTAAATAAAATTAGGTTATCCTATTCAGACCAACCGTTGTTACTGCATAATGCCAAGTTTAAACTCAGAATATGTTTTGATTTACATCTACCAATGTAAAGGATCTGCAGTTAATAATATCGATCTATATACATTTCTTACTTCCAGAAATTACAAGATTTACTATCTGATACATGTCTTCTCTTAACATTTAAGGATTTGCATTGATTGGAAAACTACTTCTATTTCCATGATGATAATTGAATAAAATCTAAGAGCACCTTTAGACTTAGTTCTATATTATCATGATTAATCTCATTTATGATTTTCCAGACTATACTACCACAAGAATGGTTATAAAATTTTACATAAACTACCTACATATACTCACTTACACAATCCTTGTAAAATCTTTGAGCATGAAGAATAACAAAAGTCCTTTTGTTATCATAAGGAATCTAAGGCTATTAAGAGATTGTTATTATATTGGTAATAACAAGTAAAAGGGACTAGAGTAACCCTACTCCAAATTTGTGGGTTATATAGCTTGAATACTACAATTTAAAGTCATATGAAGAGAAAATGACAAGTCTTTTACTCTCTATGCAAAGCTAAAGCAAATGGCATTACAGTTATAGAATTATAACTATCTATATCTAACGTTACTCCATTATCTTATAGACTTTAAAGAAAAGATAATTCTCTTGTTTTCACCTGAGACTAGGGTAAACAACAACATAGTGGTAAGTTTTATGAGAAAATATCATTTTATCATAAACTCATATCCTTATAACTTTTAAAATTGAAAATCGTATTCACTTAAGAAGGCTAACCATCTTGCTTGCCTTGCATTTAAGTTAGGCTGATCTAAAATGTATTTTAGACCCTTATTATCAGTCATTAAAGTAAACTTTCTGCCTATTAAGTGGTGTCGCCACATTTTTAAGGCATGAATAACAGCAGCTAGTTCTAAATCATAAGTGGCATAATTCTTTTCATGAATCTTTAGCTTCCTAGACTCATAGGCTATGACATACCCATCCTGAGTCAGTACTCCGCTTAAACCATCATTACAAGCATCAGTGCAAACCACAAAACCCTTATTAGGATCCGCTATTCTTAGAATAGGCGCAGTTGTTAATAAAGTTTTTAATTTCTTAAAGCTTTCTTCACATTTGAAGTTCCAATCAAATTTCTTG
>LPNX011218939.1:0-19352 GCA_001517045.1 Pseudotsuga menziesii
AATTCTACAATTTACATATAATTATGAATTTACATATATATGAATTCATACATGCACATGTACAATTTACACCTCCCCAACTCAACGAACTCGGTTATACTAGAATGTGAAGCACCTAAATCTTGTAGCCATCTCACAACAGGTAAATGAAATAGCGAAGAGGGGGGGTCTTGGTATTAGGGACCAGTGGAACAAACGACCGACATTTCTTTATTCACTGGCCTTTGGATTCAATTGTATTCACTTGATGAAAGAAGACTTAGACTTCATGGGTTGGACTTTGATTGGTTGTTTACTTTTCCATGGACTTGGATTAATGGCAGACCTTTCCTAGACTTGTCTTTGCTTGGCTCTACATAAACTTCCACAGGATTGGCTTTAAACCTTCCATGCTCGGATTGGCATTTTAGACCCTTGCCATTAGCTTACAATGTATATAAGTTTATGAATTAATTACAAAATTACAATTACAAAATTATAATTAAATTCTAAATAATTTAACATGTGTGTGTATATATATATTATGAACTAGAACACTATGAAATTAAATATATAATAATATTAAATATGAATATGTGAATATGAAATTATACAATTTACATACAATTATGAATACATATATATAAATTCATACATGCACATACAATGTATATAAGTTTATGAATTAATTACAAAATTATAATTAAATTCTAAACAATTTAACATGTATATCTATATATATATATTATGAACTAGAACACTCTGAGATTGAATATATGAATATGCAATTTATGAAATTATATGAATATATGAATATGACATTATATAATTTACATACAATTATGAATACATATATACATATATATATGAATTCATACATGCAAATACAACATGCATATAAGTTTATGAATTAATTACAAAATTATATTTACATTCTAAACAATTTAATATGTATATATATATATATATATATATAGACTACGAACTAGAACACTGTGAAATTGAATATATTAGGCAATATGAAATTATATGAATATACTAGTATGAAATTATATGAACTATATCACTAGGAAAATGAAATTATATATATGAATATGAAATTGCATAACCTAAAAATAAATTACACCAATATTGTTAAAAATGGAGTTTAATTCTCCAAGTATAGGTTGATTTGTAACTTCTTCTCCTCTCAAGATTGCTCTTTTATTCCTCTTTCTTTCTCTATCTTTCTCTCTTATTTCTTTCGTGTTGCTTTGATTCCTAGAAGATATTTTACTTCGACGCTTTATGCTTCCCATTGTGATCAAGATCAACAATCCAAATTCATACCTACAACAATATCTAAACACAATACACAGACGTTTCAATAATGATAGTCAATTATGAAAGATAAAATTAGTAACATGTTTATGTATTATGTTTTATGTTTATATAGAATTATGTTTAGGAATTCGGGTGGGAAATGAGGATAGGAGGGTTGTTGGAATGACATTAATACCATAAATGCCTAAGTCCATTCCCACACATTTTTGTATGATTTTTTAAAAAATCAGGGCCTCGATCGAGGTTTTATCCGAAGCTCGATCGAGGGTTAATCAAACCCTCGATTGAGCTTCCGATAAAACCTCGATTAAGGTATTTAAATACCTTGATTGAGATAATACCTCAATAGAGGGCTTGAAAAGCAGAGATTTATCCCTCTTGCATGAAATCAATATTTCTCTCTGTCTTCTAGGGGTGTAAACCCTGTGTTGAAATATTGTAACTTCGAAGAATATTCTATATGTATCTTTTGTGGTCCCCGATGGTCCTACCAGGAGAACCACTTGTATTATCTTGTACCCCGATGCTTCTAATCGGAATAACTAATAAGAGTCATGAGGTTGTCCCCTCTAATTGTAAAGGTGGGTCATTAGCACCCCAGTGTGGTTACTTGAGCCTACATGTACAACTCAAGCCTGCATGATTAAATCGAGCCTACATGTCGGATGAGTTAATTGAAGTGAACAGATGAATATAAATAGAGGTGTAGCTCTCCTCATTTGGACACACACACTCACTTGAGTAGCGCACTTGTGGAGGAGAGAAGTAGTTGAAGAAGGAGGAGGATTAGGTTTTTGATCTCCTTGCTAGTTTTATCTTTTACCTTTTTGGGGCATCTATACTGAGGAAGCTTTTGCTGGGTTTTTCCCTTTAGGGTTTTCCCAGGATAAATCTGTGTTGTTCTTGTGATGTTGTTTCTTTCAGTGATCCTGTGTATATGATTTTGTTATGAAAATGAAATGAAATACTGATGTCTTAGCTAAGCATATGAAAAGTTAACATGGTATCAGAGCTAACTTGAACAGGACAGCTTTCAGAAGGAAAATTAGCCCTCTCTCTCTCCTCGGAAGAAATTAGGGCTTCTTGCAGAAGAATATTTTTTGAGTGAGCCTAGCATAGGATTGCTCTCCTCATGAAAATCGAAGTTTAGAGACCTGGATCAATATTTTTGGTTGGGTGAAACTCCAAGAAAGTCAAACCCTAGTTTGACCCAGAGCCAGAAAAACCCTAAATACTAAAAATGATAAGTTTGGGTACATTCGCTATATCCCGATATTGGAGAAGGTTCAGGAGTTGAAAATTGCAGAGGGCGAATATAAAATCCTGATGTACATTGTGTCCAAAATTCAGCTTCAGATTCGTTGTATTCTGGGAGATATGATCCCTCCTGTACAACCTCCTACAAGAAAAGAAGGACGAGACTTGTTCTGAAGAACAAGTGATGACAATCCAATAAAAATGAATCTGAAGCTCCCAGGGTCAGAGACACCATGATTGAAGAAAGAGCTTAAGAAAGAGGTAGATAAACCTCAAAGGATGAAGACCACCATGGGTATGAGAGTGTTGCAGCTGCAACTATTTTTTTCCCCAAATTTCTTAAATTTTGGGCCCCTCCTCATGATTTAGCGTTGTTCTTAAATCGTAGGATCCTGGAACTTATTGGTCGGGGTTTTATTTTCGAATGATTGTGCAGACTAATTCTCAACCGGTTTCAAAGATTTCCTATGTTTGAATGTGGTGATTGATCACAGATGTGAGTTTGGTGTACTAGCCAATGTTAAATCGTATCTTGTGTTCTTTGAGTCCGCGGGTTCGGAAGTAAATTTGGGTTTTTAACCTTTGCTGATTTTATTTTTAAAAAGCTTTCGAACACTTAATTTTTTCTTTTAAATCGGCTGCCTTTGTCCTTTTCCCTTCCGCCGTTGTGGCTCTCAATGTCATTTAGCCTCCGAAGTGTAAAGTCGTCCGACTTCTGATTGTGCATCGCGTGGCTATAACCTGTCCCCTTCCGTCGTTGCGGCTCCCAAAACAACTTAGCACCCGAAATACAAAGTGCTCCGATGGCCGATGCTTACCGGTCTTTTAGTCGTGTGTACCGTAGTTTTTCTGTTCTGCCGCTGCGGCTAGGAAAGTCATTCATCTTCCGATTTAAAAGTCTTTCGACTTCCGACTAAAGCCTTTTTCCGCCCGCGTTTCGCTTGTCCGTAGCTTATGTCTCTTCCGCCGTTTCAGCTGGGAAAACCATTTGGCTTCCGATGCCATTATCCTTCCGATTTGCGATTGAGTTTTCCCGCTCTCCCGTCACATGCCTGTAGCCTTTACTCTTCCGCCGTTGCAGCTGGGCAGAGCTTTTGCTTCCGATTTCGGTTTCCTCCCGTTTTCCACAGTTGGTGTTTTGATCACGAGCCCGTAGGAGGACGAGGTAGTGTTGTCGGCATTTGTAAAATGATGATGGCGCACCTGGTCTTTTCTTGTGGATTATCTGTTTCAGTAATATAATTTGCTGCTTTGTTTTCGAACGCAAATCCAATGAATGATGCATGTTGGTTTATTTCCAGGTGGACTCAAGGGATTGGTCGGATTACCAAGGCGACAAAGGCACCGACCCAAAAGAGCTATCAATTACTAAATAGTTCATGAATGCATAACGGACAACATAGAAGAATATGAAACGTTTGAAAGACGGAAAGGTCCAGCAGTTACCCAACTAATCATGAGCTTACGAAGAAAAGATGAAAAAGAGGAATATGAAGCGTGGGGGAAACGGAAACGCCAGAGGCTTGGGGAAACCCAAGCGGTCTGCTGATTTTGTTTAAATTTCAGAAATTCAGAAGTGAGAAGGACTTTTTCCCTGGAAAAACTTGTAAACCATTTGCTTGTAAGAGGAACTATTTTTTTTTACAATCAGAAACTACAACTTTTTCCTACTGGAGAAAGTGAACTGTGGAATGTATCAATGTGATTAAATGAACAACGTTGAAGGGGAACTATTTCGTTTTCAGCTGTGTTTCATTAACTGTGAGAGTGTTTAACTTCCTGAACCTATGTTCTTGTTGAATTATTTTCAGTATATTTTGCGATGTTTTTCCACTGTGAGTAATAAATGTTGTTCATAAAACAATTGGCTAACTGGTTGTTCAAAAATCTGCAATTGTTCATGTGTCTTGAAAGAAGTGTCAGCTATCTGTAACTTTTCATTATGCATGTACAAAATATATTACTCACCAGTGAATGATAATCCTGCTCCCTAGGGATAGTTTAGGTAGTTAGTTTTAATTTCTAGTTGTATGTGATTTAGATGCTTGTTAATGCTAAGATGAGACGTAAGAACCTACGCATCACGTTGTGACTGATCCTTGCATCTTATCGCCCTGCATGGTTAATTAGGCGCTTGCATATCATACATTAAGTCAAAAAATACAAAAATACATGGTGGACCGGGCCACAACCGGTAAAGCCTTCGTTTTTGTTACTTTGACCTGCGGTAGCCGGACCGCAAACTAGACGGATTCCCCATTCCAAACAGTCATGGGCTAGTTGGGAACGTTGACTGGGGAGAATCCTTTACTGTTGTTTCCTGTGAATTTCTGGGGCTCAACAGTTTTGGCGCTAGAAGGAGGACCGCCAGTGTATGGCTGGTTGAGGAAACCCGTTTTCCTGAGATTATTCCACCGGTAACAGTTCTGAAAGCAGTGGGCTTCATAATCCAACTCCGGAAGAAAGAAATAGAGAACATCTGTATGCTGTTGGCAACGAAGTTGTTAATGATCTGAGAAGACACACCAGGGCGTATGTAAAGAATATTGGAGGATTACCAATCATCCTTGAATTGCCCAGAAGAGAGTATAAAAAGAAAGATTGTCCTTTAGTAGAAGACTTAGTGCTGGTTGGAGACTGAGAAGAACTTGTAGAAACAGCCTTACAGGAATTTGTGCTACCTTTGAATCAAGAAGTCCTAGCAACCCCGCACAGTTCTCTTGCTCATACTCCAGTTGGCTCACCTCCTCACTCTCCACCTAGACTCATGGCGGGAGTAAATGCTAATCCACCACCTAACCCACCTAATCCACCACCTGCATGGAGAGCCAGATCACCATTAAACCTGACACCTCCATTACACAACCTACCTCAAGCCTTTGACAAGATGTTGCCCAAGTTCGACCCAAATGAGAAAATATTAGTAGATGATCACCTACAAAGTTTTTACTTGGAAATTGAAGGATTAAGGGTCGGGGAGCACAAAGATGTAGTCTGCAGATTGTTCCCGCATACCCTTAAAGGATTTGCGGCATCATGGTACTTTGGGTTGCCTTCCAATTCTATCCCTGATTGGGATACCTTCGAGAGAATTTTCAGAAGTGAATATGCAACTCAGAAGACTCATGCATCCCTCATGAAAGGGCTATGCGCCTTGAAGAAAGAAAGAAAAGAAAAGGTGCACAGTTTCACACAAAGGTTTGCAGCCTATCTCAAGAATTTTTCTGAAACGGATAAACCTTCAGACAAAGTTTTGATTGAATATTATACTTCAGCTTTAGGCCCTGATTTGGCCATGTTTGCCAAAGGTAGGGCCAAGCCTACCTTGACAGAAACCTATGAAGAAGCAGAAGTAGTGGAAGCTGAAAGAGAGAGCATTGAAGACTATCCAGAACAGTCAGGAGAGAAAGGTGCGGGAAGAAAAGCCTTAGTGTTTACTAAGCCTAAGGAAGAAAAGTCTCCAGATTTGGAAAATATGGCCAAAATGATGCAGAAGCTTTCCAACAAAATCTTAGATTTGGAGAAAGAGAAGGAAACACAAAAGTTTTATAGGCCCTACTATAAGAAAAGGGAGGATAACAATCAGTCTCAACCTCCTCCTCATAATACTGTATCCATGAATTTGACAGAGGTAGGCATGGACAATTTTTGTACTTTCCACCAACAGCCACACTCTGAAAAGAATTGTCCTCAATGGATAAATTCGATGACGTTGGTCATGAATCAGCTGTTGGATTCTATATTAACAGAATATGGAGATGAAGAGAGAAAAGAGAATACTACGTCAACAAAGGAACAAGAAGAGGAA
Organism: Pseudotsuga menziesii; assembly: GCA_001517045.1. Taxonomy (NCBI): domain Eukaryota; kingdom Viridiplantae; phylum Streptophyta; class Pinopsida; order Pinales; family Pinaceae; genus Pseudotsuga; species Pseudotsuga menziesii. The sequence goes on from LPNX011218939.1 coordinate 6,368, forward strand.
ATGATGGTTTTGTGGGATTCTGTTTCGTTATTTGATGCTGAAGAGGAAAAGAATCAGGGCTACAAGGACGTCATGGAAACCAACGTGGCCACAAGGAGCCAAGGGCCAATTAAAGAAAAAAGTCTCATTCTACCAAAGATCAAAAGGCTGCAAAGAAATGTAAAGAAATTTCGAAATAAATCCTTAGCTAATAAGATTCCAGAATTCACTATTACCAGCCAAGATCCGAAGCAAAATAATACGTTGTCTAGGACAAATGAAGGAAAAATGAATGCTGATAAACCGCATCCCATTGAGCAGCCAATGAATTATGACATCGTGGAGGATTTAAAGAAGGTAAAAGCGAATGTTCCACTATTCGAAATGTGTAAAGTGCCGCAGCAAAAAGAAAGACTATTGAAAGCACTTGAAGCATCGGATGAGAAGCTGCCCACTGATAATCAACCTCAGGAGGAAGAAGAAATTGGAGAAACCAGCATTGGAGGTAAGTCTAAAAGTAAACATCCACCTTTCCTCCTCACGTTTGAAATTTTTAATCATAACGTGCACAATTGTCTGGTAGACTCAGGGGCGTCAGTTAATGTCATGCCAATATCGGTCTGTAAAAAGATAAATGGGCAACCTAAGCCATCCACGTGGAGGGTTGTTCAGTTGGATAGGACAGATGTAAAGGTAATTGGTGAGATGGAATATGTCCTAGTACATCTAGAATCCAATGATAAAGTATGCCAAGTCATTAACATCGTGGTGGCTGATATACTAGACGCATACGGTCTTGTCCTGAGCAGAGATTGGTTAGCCAAATTAAATGGATATTTTTCCTCGAATTGGTCGCATATGTGGTTGCCATACAAAGGGAGTCCAAACCAGATTAAGATTTTAAGAGAACCTCATATGAAGTACAATGTTACTCAACTGGAGGAGAAGAATGTACCAGTGGAATCTGTATTGGGAAATTATTTTATCGAATTGGAACCAGGAAATTACCAAGTAGAAGAAGCCAGCAACACATCTGACACCCAGCCTGATCTCCTTCGATTCTCACAGGCTGATGAGATTGACTGTAATATAGTAAGCTTAGCAGTAGGAATAGATTCACCTTCAGTAGTTAGTGATTTTTGGACTTTGTTTTTTGATGGCTCTAAGACATTAGAAGGGTCAGGGGCTGGCTGTGTCCTGATCGACCCCCAGAAGAATAAACATTTTCTTTCTTGTAGATTAGAGTTTGAGTGTACTAATAATACTACTGAGTACGAAGTGCTGGTGTAGGGTTTGAGGAAAGCAATTGAGTTACAGGTAAGTAATCTAAAAGTTTTTGGGGATTCTGAAATTATTGTGAAACAAATCCGGAATCAAATACATTGTGTTTCCCCTCACTTGAAAGCTTACCAAAATGAGGTATGGGACCTGCTTAAACGTTTTAATGCATTCAATATTATTTCAATTCCCAAGCTTCAAAACGCAGCAGCTGACCTGTTGGCCACATCAGCCGCTAGGTTGGTACCCACTAATAATCGATGCTCTGTTGAATTACTTTTCAGGCCCTCTGTACTTGATATGATTACAAACCTACGAGTGTTCGATGATGACTAGAAAATTATAGAATGTTTAACAAATGACGAAGTGTTTAAAGGAGCAATTATAGATGATGAAGAACATCAGGCTGAGATGAAATATGACAATTTCATCCCTAAAGGATTCAGAACGTTGGAAAGAATGTTCGATTTAAATGAAAAGTTCAGAAGACCAGCCAACATGAAGACCCACAGCTCATCTCTACAGTTCAAGCTGATAAATTTAGGGACTGAGATGAATCCCAAATTTGTTAATCTCGGCAAATGTTGTTCACCAGCAGAAAGAGACAAATTCGTCAGTCTATTTAAACAATATAAAAATGTTTTTGCATGGACATACGAAGATTTGAAAACATACGACACCATCATCATCAAGCATGTCTTCCCCATTAAAGCAAGCGTCAAGCCATATCAGCAACCGTTAAGAAAAAGGTATCCAAAATTGGAACCGCTGATTCAAAGTGAAGTGAAGAAATTATTGGATGCTAGAATCATTTTCAAGGTCAGACACTCTAAGTGGGTATCAAATCTGGTACCAGTAAGGAAAAAGTATGGAGAAATTAGACTCTGCGTGGATTTCAGGAACTTAAACCGTGCATCAGACAAAGATAACTATCCTGTTCCACCCATGGAGCAACTGCTACAAATGGTTTCAGGTTCTGAACTGTTTTCGTTATTAGACGGTTTCTCTGGCTACAATCAAGTATTAGTAGCTGAGGAAGACAGATTGAAGATAACATTCAGGACCAAATGGGGAACCTTTGCCTACAGAAGAATGCCCTTTGGGATGATAAATGCTGGAGCAACGTTTCAGAGGGCTATGGACATAGCTTTCCGCAGATTGATTGGCCGAAGTGTTGTAGTTTACCTTGACGATATTAAAATATTCTCAAAGAAAAGAGAAGAGCACGCGTTTCACTTAAGGAAAATTTTCGAAAGCTGTCGGAAATATGGCATCTCACTCAATCCTAAAAAGTGTGTGCTCGCTGTCATGGAAGGCAAGTTGCTAGGTCACATAGTTTCGAAGAAAGGAATCTCTATAGATCCAGAAAGAATCAAGGCTATTGAACAAATCCCCTTGCTCCATAATAAAAAAGGGATGCAATCATTTATGGGAACTATAAATTTTGTGCAAAGATTTGTGCCTGATTTCGCTCAGATTGTCAAGCCATTGCAGCAGATGGTGAAGCAAAATGCACAGTTCAAATGGACCGAGATTGAAAAGAATGCTTTCAGCAAAATCAAGACTGCTGTTGCACACACACCCTCCCTGAAAAGCCCATATTTCGATAAAGACTTTATTCTGTATACCTTTGCATCCGATGATTCGCTAGCAGCTGTGCTTATGCAAAGGGAAGATGGGGGGATGAATTCCCAATATCCTTCATGAGAATTGGTCTACAAGGGGCTGAATTAAATTACCCAGCCATTGATAAGCAAGATTATGCAGTATTCAAAGTAGTTAAGCAATTCATGCCTTATATTTTAAAAAATAGAACCAAGGTGATTGTCCCCTACCCAGCTGTAAGGTCTCTTCTTGTACAGAAGGAGTTAGGAGAAATAAGAGGAAACTGGGTAACAGCTCTCCAAGAGTACAACCTTGAATTCAAGCCAACATCTATAGTTAAAGGACAAGGGTTGTGCAAACAGATGACTGAAAATGGAAAAAATGAAGAACACGACTGGGAAGATGAAGCCGAATTACATGTAATGGAGGTATGTCCTTTGTTTACAACTCCCGAGTCTTGGTATAGAGACCTTGTGCATTACCTGCAGGCAGGGTTGTTGACAGAACATTGGAGTTCCAAGCAAAGAAGAGCGCTGCATCTTAAATCAGCCTCCTATCAACTTGTTGAAGGAGTATTATTCAGAAAGAATTATGACAGGGTTCTTCTCAGATGCGAAGAAAGTAATGTCAGAGTTGCATGACGGTCCTGCTGGGGGACATTACTCAGGAGATACTACAGCCCACAAAATCGTCAGAGCCGGTTACTATTGGCCTACGCTCTTCAAGGATGCACACGCACATGTCAGAAAGTGTGATATTTTCCAAAGGTGTAGCGGGAGACAACCTAAAGCAGCAGCACCCCTCAAGCCTGTGATGATCACGGAGCCATTCGAGCAATGGGGGATGGATATTATTGGAGAAATAAAACCAAATCCCTCTCTGCAGCACAAGTACATTCTGACCGCGACTGATTATTTCACTCGCTGGGTCAAAGCTATCCCACTGCGCAAGATAAATGAAGATGAAGTCATCAGCTTCCTGCAAGATCATATCATGACCAGGTTTGGAGTTCCAGTTTCGTTAGTCTTTGATAATGCTAAGTACTTTTCATCAATTAAAGTTACTGCTTTTGCTCATGATAAAGGGATAAAATTGCATTATTCTGCTAATTACTATCCACAAGGAAATGGCCTGGCTGAATCCTCTAACACAAATCTGATTAGAATTTTAAAGAAGACTGTAGTAGAAAACCAGAGGAGTTGGCACTCAGCATTACCAAATGCCCTTTGGGCCGATAGAGTCACCCTCAAGTCTGCGATTGGAGTGTCTCCATATACCCATGTCTATGGTAAAGAAGCCATCCTTCCTCCCAATATCATGCTACCATCTTCTATACTAGCTCAAGAGTCTAGAGGGTAAGATGATGAAGTTTTGCAAATAAGAATATATAATCTCCTGAAAGCAGAAGAGGCTAGATCTAAAGCCAGAGAACACTTTAAGCAACAGCAAGAGTTAGTTAAGAGATGGTTCGACAAACATAAAGCTGGAACAAAAGACTTTGAAGTAGGAGACTTAGTCCTCAAATGGGATCACCCCCATGATGAGAAAGGAAAGCACACTAAATTCCAGTAGTTGTGGGTAGGCCCTTTTCAGATTGCAGCAAAGCTTGGCCCTTCCACTTATAAGTTGCAAGATCTACAGGGGTGGGAAGAGAACTTACTAGTAAATGGTTTGGTTCTCAAGCCGTATTTTTCCTGACTTTGTTTGAATTCTTCTATCTTGTATATAAATAACCTATTTGGCTGTCTTTTGAGTCATGTTTTCCAGTTTGCTTTAGTTTGAGATTTCTTGGTTTCAATAAAGGGAAAAAACCCACGGTTGCATGGAGAACATCAAAATGTTTGGGAATGATCAACATTTTTGGGTCTCAGACTGTGTGTTGCTAAAAGAAATTCTTACAGTTTAGCAGTTTTCTCGAATAAGATCTGTGTGCATTGAAGTCTTGCTTAACCCCTGTGAAATAAAACGGATTCGAAGAGTCTGGAATACTATGTTGAGGCTCCATCCACGTCACACTTAAAATGTTCTAAGGAGCGACAGCAAAGGATCCATGGAAAGGGGCAAGGTGAATAGTATATTAAATATAAATGATCCCATGCCAAGAAACGAATGCCAAAAGGCAAATAAAGAGTCAAAAACTCCCATGAAAGCATCATACATCAAAGCAGGTGCTGAATCATAAGTACTAAATTGCCGAAAGATCCTCTCCATCCGTGAGCTGAAACATGAAGTACACCGCTCACACAAAAGGGCACTATGGGATAGAGGATCCTGAATTAAAATTCAATAAGAAAGGCATACATGAGGACTCATATGAAAAGGGACAAAAGTCCAAAAGCACAAAAAGTGCTAAAATAGCATGGGAATGAGGAGCAAACGAATATTTCTGTTTACCATATGCTACAATCCTGTGGTGTCCAAAGCTATCGGCCACCTGAAGACAAAGGTAATAATGAAACTCATCTTCTGGCCTCAACAGAGTTATCTGGACTTGAAAATCTTGGTTTCCACTCTCCCAAATTGGACTATTATCAATGATTGAAGGTACACACTTCCGGCATTCGAGAAATCTAGATAGCTGGAAGAATTCAATAGGATTCATTTGTTGTTAAACAATCTATCACTCAAATATTGATCACCCAGAGATCTAGGTTCACCAGTTAATCAGCAATTGTTGCAGCTGCAACTGTTTTTTTCCCCAAATTTCTTAAATTTTGGGCCCCTCCTCATGATTTAGCGTTGTTCTTAAATCATAGGATCCTGGAACTTATTGGTCGGGGTTTTATTTTCGAATGATTATGCAGACTGATTCTCAGCCGGTTTCAAAGGTTGCTTGTGTTTGAATGTGGTGATTGATTGCAGATGTGAGTTTGGTGAACTAGCCAATGTTAAATCGGATCTTGTGTTCTTTGAGTCCGCGGGTTCGGAAGTAAATTTGGGTTTTTAACCTTTGCTGATTTTCTTTTTAAAAATCTTTCAAACACTTAATTTTTTCTTTTAAATCGACTGCTTTTGTCCTTTTCCCTTCCGCCATTGTGGCTCTCAAAGTCATTTAGCCTCCGAAGTGTAAAGCCGTTCGACTTCCGATTGTGCATCGCGTGGCTATAACCTATCCCCTTCCGCCGTTGTGGCTCCCAAAACAACTTAGCACCCAAAATACAAAGTGCTCCGACGGCCGATGCTTACCGGTCTTTTAGTCGCGTGTACCGTAGTTTTTCTCTTCCGCCGTTGTGGCTAGGAAAGTCATTCATCTTCCGATTTAAAAGTCTTCTAACTTTCGACTAAAGCCTTTTTCCGCCCGTGTTTCACTTGTCCGTAGCTTATGTCTCTTCTGCCATTACGGCCGGGAAAACCATTTTGCTTTCGATGCCATTATCCTTCGATTTGCGATTGAGTTTTCTCGCTCTCCTGTCGCATGCCTGTAGCCTTTACTCTTCCGCCGTTGCGGCTAGGCAGAGCTTTTGCTTTTGATTTTGGTTTCCTCCTGTTTTCCACAGTTGGTGTTTTTATCACGAGCCCGTATGAGGACGAGGTAGTGTTGTCGGCATTTGTAAAATGATGATGGCGCACCTGGTCTTTTCTTGTGGATTAGCTGTTTCAATAATATAATTTGCTGCTTTGTTTTGGAACGCAAATCCAATGAATGATGCATGTTGGTTTATTTGTAGGTGGACTCAAGGGATTGGTCGGACTACCAAGGCGACAAAGACACCGACCCAAAAGAGCTATCAGTTACTAAATAGTTCATGAATGCATAACGGACAACATAGAAGAATATGAAACATTTGAAAGACGGAAAGGTTCAGCAGTTACCCAACTAATCATGAGCTTACGAAGAAAAGATGAAAAAGAGGAATATGAAGCATGGGGGAAACGAAAATGCCAGAGGCTTGGGGAAACCCAAGCGGTTTGCTGATTTTGTTTAAATTTTGGAAAGTCAGAAGTGAGAAGGAATTTTTTCCTGGAAAAAATTGTAAACGATTTGCTTGTAAGAGGAACTATTTCGTTTTACAATAAAAAACTGCAACTTTTTCCTGCTAGAGAAAGCGAACTGTGGAATGTATAAATGTGATTAAATGAACAATGTTGAAGGGGAACTATTTCGTTTTTAGCTGTGTTTCATTAACTGTGAGAGTTTTTAACTTCCTAAACCTATGTTCTTGTTGAATGCTTTTCAGTATATTTTGTGATGTTTCTCCACTGTGAGTAATAAATGTTGTTCATAAAACAATTGGCTAACTGGTTGTTCAAAAATTTGCAATTGTTCATGTGTCTTGAAAGAAGTGTCAGCTATCTATAACTTTTCATTATGCATGTACAAAATATATTACTCACCAGTGAATGATAATCCTGCTCCCTAGGGATAGTTTAGGTAGTTATTTTTAATTTCTTGTTGTATGTGATTTAGATGCTTGTGAATGCTAAGACGAGAGGTAAGAACCTGCGCATCATGTTGTGACTGCTCCTTGCATCTTATCACCCTGCATGGTTAATTAGGCACTTGCATATCATACATTAAGTCAAAAAATACAAAAATACATGGTGGACCAGGCCGCAACCAGTAAATCCTTTACTTTTGTTACTTTGACCTACAGTAGCCGGACCGCAAACCGGATGGATTCCCCATTCCAAACAGTCACGGGCTAGTTGGGAACGTTGACTAGGGAGAATCCCTTACTGTTGTTGCCTGTGAATTTCCGGGCCTCAACAGAGAGATAACTCAATATGAAGAAAATAATGCTATAAAAGAAACTATGATCAAAGAATAACAGTTGATCATGGGGAATGATGTATATGATATGATTTCAAGATATAAAGGGAAGTACATAGTATCCTCCATATGGATCTACAAGAACAAGTGTACAAAGAAAGGTTCATGATTTGCCTCAAAAAGAATAGACTATGACATGACATACTCTATTGACCAGTATATATCAAGCATAGAACCACCTGTACAGAATGAAGAAGGAAGATAATACTCCACTTCAGGGGGAGTGACTACAGAAGATATCTGAGTTCGACACGGTATGACATGATGGACAGTTTCTTGATGGATCGAGACTTTACCAAGAGTAAAGTGGGTTCCAACCTTCAAAGTTGAATGCAGAAGACTAGGATATGTTGATGATCTCACAAGACGAACTCATGATGAAAGAATACTAGAATGATGTATGGGATATAGTTCCCAAACTAGAAGGAAGGAGTATTGTATCCTCCAAATGGATATACAAAATAGAGCATGCAGTTGACTGAAGTATTGAGAAGTATAAAGAAATATTTGTGGCTAGAGGTTTCTTTTAGAAAGAGGGAATTAATTCTGAAGAGACACTTACTTCAGGAAGTAAGGTACACTTCCTTCAGAACTATCATGGTAGTTTCTTCCATGGTGAAGTAAAGATAAGCCTTCCTTAATGGTATGATTGAGAAAGAGTTTTTTCATCGAATAGTCATGAGGATTTGAAGTTGAAGCCAAATGGAATCACGTATGCAAATTGAAGAAGGCCCTCTATGGCCTGAAGCAAGCTCCCAGAGCTTGGTATGGAGGAATAGATAGTTTCTCGTCGAGCATGGGATTTACCAAGAGTAAAGCTAATCCAAACTTTATCTCAAGGTTGTAGAAGATGAACTTGTCATCCTGCTATTATATGTGGATGACTTATCCTTGACAGGAAATGAGAAACAGGTCATGGAAAGCAAGAAGAAACTAGCAAAATAATTTGAGATGAAAGACCTTGGTTTAATGCATTATTTCCTAGGTCTAGAAGTATGGCAAATTTCAGAAGAAATATTTCTCAACCAGGGAAAGTATGCAATAGAGATATTGAAGAGATTCAATATGCTGGAATGCAAAGTCATGGCCACACCCATGGACTCCAACCTGAAGCTGTTAGCTGATGACTCATCAGAGTTAGTGGATATGACTCATTACAGACAGATCATTGGGTCATTGATGTACTTAAAAAATACCAAACCAGACATTTGTTTTTCTTTGAACACCTTAAGTCAATATCTTGTTCAACGAAGACGGGTTCACCTAGTAACTGCAAAACATGTGATGAGATATCTGAAAGGGACTATAGACTTTGGTTTATATTATGATGGTATCCATGAGTATAGATTGTATGGCTACACAGATGTAGATTAGGCTGGAAGTATCTCAGACATGAAAATCACATTAGGTAGATGCTTTTGTTTGGGGTCTGCTACAAGTTCATGGTTTAGCAGGAAACAGTCCAATGTTTCTCGTAGCATGGCTGAAGCAAGATACATAGCATATTGCTCTACTAAGTTGTGAAGCCATATGGCTTCGGAAGCTAATATCAGGTCTCTTTGAACTGAAGATGGATACTACAATGATTCTATGTGATAACCAGAGTTGTGATGACAGAGAACCCTGTGTTCCATCGTAACACATAGAAATCAGGTATTTCTACATACGAGATAAGATGCAGATGATGATGTTTAAGTATTCCCATACTGAATATATAGATGATGTTTCAGTATTTACATACTGTAGATGCATATGATGGTGATTCCGTATTTATATACTGAATATAGAGATGATGATGCTTTCAGTATTTCTATACTGAAGATATAGATGATGATGCTTTCAGTATTCACATACTGGAGATACAGATGGTGATAGTTTAGTATTCACATACTGAAGATGTAGATGATGATGGTTTTGTTTCTGATGTGCTAACGAAGCCTCTGTCTCGAGTAAAGTTCGAACACTTTCGAGACAAGCTTGGTGAGGTTTGGAAGAACCTTCCTTGAAAGGGGGAGTAGTGATGTTGTAGTGGGATTGTATCATCCCTGGGCATCTACCCTAAAGTGATCCAGTGACCTCGGTCCTCGAGAATGAAGAGGGATTGTATCATCCCGAGACATCTATCCAAAAGTGATCCAGTGACCTCGGTCCTCGAGAATGAATAGGGATTGTATCATCCTGGGACATTTGTCCAAAAGTGATCCAGTGACCTTGGTCCTCGAGAATGAAGAGGGATTGTATCATCCCGGGACATCTGTCCAAAAGTGATCCGGTGACCTCAGTCCTCGAGAATGAAGAGGGATTGTATCATCCTAGGACATCTGTCCAAAATAGATCCGGTGACTTCAGTCTTCATGAATGTGGTGGGATTGCATCATCCTTGAACTTCGGTTCAAAATGTATCCATAGGTCTCGGCCCCCGTGAATGTGGTAGGATTCCATCATCCCTGAACCTCGGTTCAAAATGTATCTGGAGGTCTCGGCCCTCGTGAAAGTGGTGGATTGCATCATCCCTGAACCTAGGTCCAAAATGTATCCAGAGGTCTCAGCCCCCGTGAAAGGGGTGGATTACATCATCCCTGAACCTCATTCAAAATGTATCCGGAGGTCTTGGCACCCGTGAAAGTGGTAGGATTGCATCATCCCTAAACCTCGGTTCAAAATGTATCTGGAGATCTCGATCCCCGTGAATGTGGTAGGATTGTATCATCCTTGAACTTCGGTTCAGAACGGATCCGATGACTTCGGTACTCGAGAACGTGTGTTGATCCCATAATTCCTAGAGGAAGGATTGTCTAAGTTCCACATATGTGTTGATCCCCTAATTTCGAAAGGAAGGATCATTAGTAACTCCGTAAAGACCTAAATCCCGTAATTCTGAAAGGAATGATCATTGACTTGATCATGTAATTCAAATAGGAAGGATTGTCTGAGTTCCACATCTGTGTTGATCCCGTAATTCCGAAAAGAAGGATCGTTGGTAACTTCGTAAAGACCTAAATCCCGTAATTCCGAAAGGAAGGATCATTGAATTGATCCCGTAATTCCAATAGGAAGGATTGTCTGAGTTCCACAGATGTGTTGATCCCGTAATTCCAATAGGAAGGATTGTCTGAGTTCCACAAATGTGTTGATCCCATAATTTCGAAAGGAAGGATCGTTAGTAACTCCGTAAAGACCTAAATCCTGTAATTCCAAAAGGAAGGATCGTTAGTAACTCCGTAAAGACCTAAATCCCATAATTTTGAAAGGAAGGATCATTGGTAACTCCGTAAAGAACTAAATCTCGTAATTGCGAAAGGAAGGATCATGTTGATATTTTGATGATGTTGATGTTTTGATGATAATGATGTTTTTATGATGATGATGACGTACTGATCGAAAGATCAGTGTATGATGATGATGATGTACTGATCGAAATATCAGAGTATGACGATGATTACGATGTACTGATCGAAAGATCAGAGTGTGATGATGATGATGTACTGATCAAAAGATCAAAGCATGATGATGATGTACTGATCAAAAGATCAGAGTATGATGATGATGACGTAGTGATCAGACTATGACGATGATGATGTATTGATCGAAAGATCAGAGTATAATGATGATAATGTACTGATCAAATGATCAGTATGTGATGATAACAACGTACTGATCAAAAGATCAGAATATCATGATGATGATGCTGTTTGAGAATTGAAGTATGATTATGGTGCTGATCATGATGTTACCGATCAGGTTGCTGATCGAAAGAACAAAATGTTGAAGAAGTTCTTGTTGATTGAAAGATCAAAGTACTGAAGATGTTGCTAATCAAAATGTTGAAGATGTTGTTGCTGATCGAAATATCAAAGTACTGAAGATGTTTCTGATCGAAATGTTTAAGATGTTGTTGCTGATCGAAAGATCAAAGTGCTGAATATGTTGCTGATCAAAATCCTGAAGATATTGTTGCTAATCAAAAGGTCAAAACACTGAAGATGTTGCTGATCGAAAGGTCAAAGTGCTGAAGATGTTGATGCTGATTGAAAGGTCTAAGTATTGAAGATGTTGATGTTCGAAAGGTCAAAGTGATGAAGATGTTGCTGAAGATGTTGTTGAAGGTGTTGCTGATCAAAAGGTCAAAGTGTTGAAGATGTTGCTGATCAAAAGGTCAAAATATGTTGATGCTGACCAAAGAGTTGCTGTTGTTGAAAATTGAAGACGAAGACTATATGATGTTGAAAAGCTTCCAATGATTTATAGATGTGTTACCCTAATGATGTTGATGATTTCCTCTCCTACTATTTTTTTTGTTGTTGTAGAATACCCTTCTCGTTAAGGGGGAGTGTTGAAATATTGTAACTTTGAAGAATATTCTATATGTATCTTTTGTGGTCCCCGATTGTCCTACCGGGAGAACCACTTGTATTATCTTGTACCCCGATGCTTCTAATCAGAAGAACTAATAAGAGTCATGAGGTTGTCCCCTCTAATTGTAAAGGTGGGTCATTAGCACCCCAATGTGGTTACTTGAGCCTACATGTGTAACTCGAGCCTACATGATTAACTCGAGCCTACATGTCGGATGAGTTAATTGAAGTGAATGGATGAATATAAATAGAGGTGTAGCTCTCATCATTTGGACACACACATTCACTTGAGTAGCGCACTTGTGGAGGAGAGAAGTAGCTGAAGAAGCAGGAGGATCAGGTTTTTGATCTCCTTGCTGGTTTTATCTTTTACCTTTTTGGGGCATCTATATTGAGGAAGCTTTTGCTGGCTTTTTCCCTTTAGGGTTTTCCCAGGATAAATATGTGTTGTTTTTGTGATTCTGTTTCTTTCAGTGATCCTGTGTATATGATTTTGTTATGAAAATGAAATGAAATACTGATGTCTTAGCTAAGCATATGAAAAGTTAACACCCTACCATTCATGGCACACAACTGAGCAGAGTTCATACCGATAGATTCGTCACCGAATCCTCTATCCATTGAGATATCATCCATGTGTTTTAGAATTCATATGGTGTTTTTTTTAATTATTTATAAAACTTACACTTAGAAAACTAGACAACAACTTCAAAGCAACTCAAAGAAAAATCCGCAGGGTAAAATACACACATCCAAAAATTTGTTAAAAATACACAGCCCACACATCAATGTGTCCTCTTCAAAAGGGTATCTTTGGGTTTTCAATTTTTAAAAAAAGTGAAAAAAAAGTTGGGATGGACACACATGTGTATAAAATGATGTTGAAATCAGATGTTGTCACTTTTGAAAAATAATAAATAATTGTATATTGCGAAATAAATTAACAAAAGAATATGTAGACCACAATACATTTTGTGTAGATCATGCTCATATATAT
>LPNX011218945.1:5061-36071 GCA_001517045.1 Pseudotsuga menziesii
AAACGATGTTCTTCACTGATTAAATGCTGAGGATATCAAATAGATCAAACCACGACCTCTGTGCATTATTTACTGCTGTTTATTTGATAATGAAATGGTAAAAGACATTTATAAATTATGAACGTTGTCTTGTAAAAGAAATTAATTGATATTTGTCTTTCAGCGCTGGTAGAAGTCTGCAGTTTGATCCGAGGGTTTTATAAACTTGTTGTTTAATTAATTTTTACCTTAATCTTTTATGTTTTCACAAGACCAACTACTGTATGTTTAAAAAGAAACAATGAAATTACCCTTGTAAGAGGATTTTGTCTCTGTGAGCTGCAGTATCTTAGTTTCTGTCAGTAGATTTATTTTCAGTTAGCTAAATTCCAACTGAGTTCAGCTTCTCTGTCCTAAACTTGGATGTGTCTCAAAGTTCACAAACCCGGATTGATTTTAAATTCAAGTTCTTATTAACACTGATAGATCAGAGCCCAACACTCATCATTACAAAGGAAAAACCAGGTGCAGGCGGCATAATGGCCGCCTGCACCGCGCCTTCATCCACTGTGCGCGGGGCGAACCAAAACGGCCAAGGTCAAAAGATACTACACGGGCTCTATAAAAGAAAAACGACTCCCCCCCATCTAACCGCAAACTACTATCCCAACCGGCACTTTTCAAACTGTAGGCGCAACATGCAAGGGGAAACGACTATGGAAACCCTAGCCGCGGGTGAAAATTCCGCGTGCGAGCGAAAAAGGGACTACGGGGACATAATCCTAGCAATACCCCAACCGTAGCAAAAAATCACCCAATCAAAACCTTGAAAAGCACGAGGCAGGGTAGTAAAGATCCTACCTGGCAGTGATGCGCAGCTGATGAGGCGACAACGGTTGAGCTTCCAACCGACACCTAGACGCGGGTACAAGCACGGAGCTCCACAAGGTTCGCAGGGTCAACAGCGCAGAGAGGATAACGATAGTTCAGGCATAAAACAACAATAAAAAATCCAAACCCCTACCCCCATATATACAAAAGAGTCGCACGTGTGACGGGTAGTATCGGGCGGGGAACGAAAGTGAAATGGGCGGCGAGAATCCCAGACCTTCGGCAACGGCGGATAGTTCCCAGCCTCAATTCACCTACAACAGTGAATAGAGCGTGTAAACAAAAGATCGGGCATCGGCAGGGACCTATATCGAAAGCCAAGAGCCCGAAATCCTCCGTAACGGCGGGCATGCATAACAAACAACGTGCGTAACTCACATCGGCCACCCGGAGACTCTACATTGGAAAACCGAAACTTAGACCCGCCCGCAACGGCAGAGGGAATAGAAGGTAAATAGCTCCAATACATACGGATCGGCGAGGAAATGAAACCTTGGAACCCCCAAATGGTCCGCAATGGCAGAGACCAAACGATAACCCACCCACAACGGCGGCCAAAGAGACACTCATCCTCTTCCGACTCAGAACAAAAGTCCACCCGCAACAGTGAAGAATCGTCAACCACCCGCAAAGGTGAAATACAAAGCAGGAAACCTCCACAATGGCGGGGAGAACAAAAGACTCAAATACCGATGAAGAATCAAAAGACCATCCGACATGTCAGAGAACCGAAACTCACCCGCAACGGCGAAAAGTCAAAAACTTAACTCCCGATTCACAACGGTTTCGAAAGATATGCAAAAACAACGACGAGCTCGATCAAGGATGGGATTCTTTCAAGCATTAAAGGAGAAAAACAAATCGATTAATATCAATTCAAAGTGCTGTAAAACATTCCAAAAAAACAATAGACCAAAAGTCACCAGACTGAAAACAGGAAGAAAACCAACTTATTCAAAGTAAAGGAGGGTCCTAAAATTTTTAGAATTTTGGGAAATTGTTGCAGGTGCAACAAATGGCGACTAACTGGTGAACCCCATATCTCTGAATTAACTCTCTCTCCCAGCTTAAGACTGTCTGAAAAAAACCGAAATCTTCTAGATGTCTGTATTCCTAAGCAAGGCAACTTATGCATTAAATTACTTAGAAGAAGCCCATCTTTTCGGGAGAAGGTAACATCAGCAATATTTTAGGTCTGAATAACTCTTTTGAGGCCAAATGGATGAGGTTTATTTTTCCTATCCTTGGGCAGCTACAGCTTAGACACCACAGGACTGTGACAGAGGGCAACAGTACTATCCTTTTGCTCCTCATTCCCATGCCAATTTGCACTTTTGTGCCTTCTAGAACTTTAGTTCTTTTGATATGAGTCTTCCTGTAGGCCTTTCTTACTGAATTTTAATTCAGGATCCTCTATCCCATAGTGTCCTTTTGTGTGAATGATATATTTCATACTTCAATTCACAGACGGAGAGGATCTTGTAACCATTTGGTACTTAATGCTTTGAGATTACTGCTTTTCGAGCTTCGCTTTGAGATGTCTTGCTTTTTTTTTTTTTAGGAGATTTGACTCTTAATATCTTTCAGCCTTTTCTTGTACTTTATGGCATGGGATCATTTATATATGATAAACTGTTCCACTCTGCTTCCTTTCCATGGGTCTTTTGCTGTCACTCCCTTGGGTATTTAAGATGTGAAATAGATGGAGCCTCGAAATAGTACTTCAGACCCTTTCCACTTCTAAGTTATTTACAGGGATTAAGTAAGACTTCAAATGAATGCTCTGCCAGTTAGGAATACGGTTACTAGAAGACATTCTATACTTTTAAGCACAGTCTTTCAGTCAAGATTTTAGTTAATAAAGAACCCTGATGTTTCCATTGCAACCAAAAGTTTGCCTCTTTATTCAAAATCAAAAGGAAAACTAGCGAAGCTATAAAGAAAACAGCAGCGAAGCAAGTAATCGAAAGAAAGAAAAAATCAAAGCACTAAAATAAGAAAACAACATAAGCAACAAAGCAATTTATTTATGCACAAAAGAAAACAAAAACTTGCCCATTCCTGAAAAATTATAAAATTAAAAGAACTGAGGAATGATCTCGATTTAGACATGGATTGCCTAACCATGGTCCAACTGTGCTGTTATTGAAATGGAACCCATATCTAAGATCCTGCAGTCATTTCTTTCAGCCTGAGGGAGTTGAAGGAGCTCAGGCTGAGTGCCCGTCATAGGACTGGCCCTTTTTGAGGTATGATGCTCTAGCTTAAGCTCAGTGAGATAGTTTCCCAGGATAGAATCAGCAGACTCATTGCCTTCTCCTAACTTAGTGACAGTATACTTCATATATGGTTCTCTCAGAATTTTTATATGACTTGGGGTACCCTTGAGAGGAAACCACAAATGAGACCAATCTGAAGTGAAATATCCTTTCATCCTGGCAGCCCAATCTCGGTTGAGAATGAGCCCATATCCCCTTGGTATATCAGCCACCATAATGTCAATAAATTGGCATATTTTGTTGTTTGCAGCCAAACGAATGAGGACATTCTTCATTTCACCCACCACCTTGACTCCTGTGCGATCTAATTGCGTTACTTCACGAGGTGTAGACTCTAGCTGTCCATTAATCCTTTCATAAATCTCAAGGGGCATCACATTTACTGCTGCTCCAGAGTCTACTAAGAAATTATGCACATTGTAATTCAGCATCTCTAGAGTCAAGAGAAAAGGAGGGGTGTCAAGGTTTTCTTTCCAACCTGGTTCTTGGTCTTCTTTTCCTAGTTGGTTTTGAATAGGTATATCCTTTGTTAGCTCTTGAGTTTCATCTGAGTTTTCCCCACTGACCTCTATCTTTTCCTCTACAGGATCGACAGTCTCAGTGGTTGGTTCTGTCCTCTGGTTGAGGGTATTGTTGTGATGCGCTTTGCCCTCGTCCAGTTTCTTAACCTTCTCCTGCAAACTGTTAACCTTAGAAATCATTGTATTATCTTGGCTTGTGAAAACTTGGTCCTTTCTAGTTATGGATGTGCATTCAGATTTAGGAGTGTCATCTTCAATGTTAAACAGTGAAATACCATTCCATGAGAACATAGTATCGTCCTCTGGTTTGCTTATGATCTGTTTCTCCTTTTCTTCCTCACCACTGTCCCTAATCAATTTAGGATCCAACAACTTGTTCATCACCAATGTCATTGAATGTAACCATTGAGGACACTTCTTCTCAGAATGAGGTTGTTGATGAAAAGTACAGAAATTATCCCCCCCTATTTCTGTTATGTTTATTGATGCCAAATTAGGAGGTGGGACTTTCCATTGGTTGTTATCTTCCTTTTTTGGACAGTGTGGCTTATTGGTTTTTTGAATGTCCCTCTCCTTTTCCAGATCTACAATTCGATTGGACATTTTCTGAAGCACTTTCATCATCTCATGATAATCATGTGGTTGATCTTCTCTAGATTTAAACAGCAATGATCTTCTTCTTACAGTGGTCTTTTCTTCCAGTGAGTCAGGATAGTCTTCTACACTCTCACTTTCAGCCTCTACCCTCTCAGCCTCTTGATAAGTCTCTACCAGTGTAGGCTTGACTTTCATCTTGGCAAACATGGCCAGCTCAGGTCCTAACGCTGAGGTATAATACTCAATCAAGACTTTATCTGAAGGTCTGTCCACAACGGAAAAAAAATTTAAGTACAGTGAAAATTTCTGAGTGAAACTATGTACCTTTTCATTCCTCTCTTTTCTTAACAAACCAAGCCCTTTCATCAACGAGGCATGTGTCTTCTAAGTTGTGTATTTACTTCTGAAAATTCTTTGAAATGTGTCCCAGTTAGGAATGGAATTTGCGGGTAGACCAAAATACCAAGACACTGCTGCTCCTTTTAAAGTATGAGGGAACAATCTGCAGACTACATCTTCATACTCCCCAGCCCTTAGCCCTTCTAATGCTAGGTAAAATCTTTGGAGGTGATCCTCTACAGCAATCCCTTCCTCAGGGTCAAACTTAGGCAAGAGCTTGTCAAAGGCTTGAGGTAAATTATGCAGAGGAGGTATTAAGCTCAGAGGGGACCGAGCTCTCCATGCCGGCAGAGGGTTGGGTTGATTACCAGCCATGAGCAAAGGTAAATAGATAAGCCACTGGGAAAAACAATCATTCAAGGATAGCACCGAAAACTGCGAACACTTGGGTTAGGTTGAAAGCTTCAAACATCTGCTGGTAGGATGGTTTCGGGAAATTAAGTTCCACGGCCAGCCTTTACTGGCGGCCCTCCTTCTAGCGCCAAAACTGTTGGGGCCTGGAAATTCACAGGCGACAACAGTAAGGGATTCTCCCCAATCAACGTTCCCAACTAGCCCGTTGACTGTTTGGTATAGGGAATCCGTCCGGTTTTACGGTCCGGCTACCGTAGGTCAAAGTAACAACAAAGGCTTTACCGGTTGCGGCCCGGTCCACCGGAATTTGTATTTTTGACTTAAATATGAAATGCAAACCTCTAACTAATTATGCAGGGTGGTGAAGGATGCAAGGAGCATTCACAATGTGATGCACAGGTTCTTACCTCTCGTCTTAGGCTCACCATGCATCTGAATCACACATGCTAAAATGAGGAAAGATGACTACCTATCTATCTATTCTATCCTATCCCCGGGGAGCCAACTTGTAATTAACATATATGAGTAATTTGGATGTGCACGCATAATAAAAGGCAATTACAGATAGCTGACATGAACTTTTACACACACGAACAGCGAAAGATATTTCACAACCAGATAGCCAATTGTTTATGACAAGCATACATTACTCATGGTGGAAATTTTGTAAAATCAATCAGAAATCATTAAACAAAGACATAGGTCATAAAGTTAGAACGATCTCATGATTCATGGATACAATGCTGAAAAACAAAGTAGTTCATCTTTCAACTATCCATGGCAACACATTTGAAATCCCACCAATCTTCTTTCAACAGGAAAACTGTAATATTTTATTGCAAAAGGAAGTAGTTCTTCTTACAATAACCTTCCAGTCTTACTGGGGAAAAAATCCCTCATTGCTTCTATGCTTCCTACTTTTATACAAAAAGGTAAAAATGGTTGGGCTACCCAAAGTGACCTTTGGGCTTCCCAACCTTTTGGTTTCCCAATGCTTCATTTCTCAAAAACTTTTACAAAAATATTACATTAATAAAAAGTTGACCGTTCCTCTATGAGGAGGATCCTGCTTGGTTTTCAAAGAATTTTTTCCACGTTGCTGCTTCAGCAGCGAGGCCTTCAAAAGTGCATGGCTCTAGGAACTGGATGTTAATTTCAAACTTGTCAACTTGGTTCCTGATGGCCTCGATCCTTGCTGGGCTCAACCGAAGCTGGTCTTCTAGAACCTGTATGCTAACGGCTGCATGACCCACTTCGTTCTTCAGTACTATGGCATCAATGGATTGAATCTGCTGCGTCCTGGCCTCTGCATATTGATGCCCTTTCTGCAATATGTCCACAAAGGATTCATGATATGGGAACTCTTCAAACCTAAGCTCATCCTCTGTCTGGCAGCGGTTATATGCATTAAGAAACCTTTTAAAATATTTTGAGCATGCTACCTGTGTCCTTCGGACAACCTTCTTAAAGTCTTCAGCAGTGCTGATGACAAACTCTACTAGGCTGTGATCTCTCCTGAGGGTTTGATGATATTTGGCTGGTAGTTCTCCTGGAATCTCGGCATCATCATCTGGTCTTGCCAATCTGGCCCTCAAGACCTCAATAACATCTTGGGACCTATCTACGAAATAGGAGGAAGTTTCTATGATCTCCTCTAACCTGCTGTCCATCTGAAGAACTTTGCATCTTTCTTCTTCCAAAGCAGTCTCAGCTGCAGCATTTTAGCCTTTTGAGCTAGGATATATTCTTTAAACGGCTGTAGATCGACTTGCTATTCCTTTGTTGTCTCCAGTTCAGCAGTCAGAGATTCCAGCCGCTCTTTCAGTCCTTGGGTGTATGCAGTATTGGATTCATAGATAATATACTGCTGCGCCTCTACGTCTTCCACTTTTTCCCTCAACTGTTCCTTTTCATTCTTCAGATCTTGAACTTCCTGTTGTGCATTTTCTAGAGCCTCTTGTGCTATTTCCTTGGCTTGTGCCTCTACCTGGAGGGCATGGATTTCACCCTTTGTGGATTCCATTTCCCTTAGCACGTGTTCATACTTCCTCTTAAGTCTGCTACTCTCTCCTCTTTCCTGTCTCAGTGTGTCTTTTAGCTGAGAAGTGGTCTTCTTAGCTGATTCTAATTAAATCATCACCTTATTTATATTATCAGTGGAGGCATCAATCAGTGCAGCCCCGGCTCTTATCGTGAGCATAGGATCTTTGTCTGTCCCTAACATGACTGCTGTATCTGTGACCATCTTCCCTGATAGATCTTTCACCTCCACCTTCTTTTCCGTCCTCCTCATTATTCTTTTAGTGGTCCTGTCATAGTATACAGTACTGAAATCAGGGACTTCTTCCCCCTTCTTTTGGACGAAAGGCACTATTTGGAGCATAGGGGTTACAGGAGTGCTAGCAGTAGGTACTTGAAGGATTTGCACCTTAGGGTTTTCCTCTTCCTGACTCTGCCCTGTTTATGTTTCAGAGGCTGACTGTTGTGTTAACTTTATCTTTTCATCCTCCTGCCTTTGGAGCTCTTCATTTAGTTTTCTCTGTGCTTCTTCGGCTGCTTGCCTGGCTGCCTCTTCTGTTTCTCTGGCTGCTTCTTTTGCTAGTTTAGCTGCTTCCTGGGAAGATTTCCTTTTCTCTTCCTCTCCCTTCCGCAGCCACTCTGCAGCCTCATTTTCCAGCCTCTGAGCCTCCTCCCTTATCCTTTTGGCTTCTTCTTCAACCCTGGCTTGTTCAGCTTTGTCCTGCTCTGCCCCTTTTCCACCTTTGGTGGGGTTCTTTAGTTTGAATATTCTGCTGAGTGCCGTCATGTTTGGAGCTCTCCAAAAAATAGATTCATCCTTATCATAAAGATGGGTATATTCAAAGAACACTTTATGCTTCTTGCAGTGCTCAGCCACTTTAACAAGAGTGTCATTGCGCCAGAAAGGCATCTCCCCAAAATGGAACTTCCCTAGTTCTTCTATGAATTCGGAAACCTGTTTCACATTGGTGAATCTGCAGCTACCTAATTTGAAAGGTAGAAGGGGATATGCAGCCTTCTTATGCTGGAATAGGAAATGACCAACTCCGTCAATGAACACTTGTCTAACCGCCTCTTTATGGATTATATAATCCGTTGCATACTTTGGCAGCAGATAAGGTGTCTTCGAGCCTCCATACATTCTAATATACATACCATTATCTGTCAAGAAATAATCTCCATACTCCTCTATTACCTGCATAGCATCTTCCGACATGCAGTCACATTCCTTCCGGAAGATAATCTTGTATAGTGGCATAATGAAATGCTCACATACTTCTCTATAATAACTGTGGTACTGATGAGCCCACAGTGGTTTGTAAGCTACATATACAGGCATTCTTTCCCTTTCCCAGGCACACTTGAGGCTGGGGAAAGGTTGGTTGCATAGTATGCAGTCTATCAAAATGGAACTCATATAGAATTCAAATTTCTTCCGGGCTTCTCCTCCTCCCAAGGCTGCAGCTATGCAAGAAGAGAGACTACTCGATACGAGGCTGGCCCAGTTGAAGATGGTTCCTTGGGTCACCACATGGAACATAATGGGGACCCATTCGAATTTGAAGAGTCTGCCACTGGCTCTACCGAAGATCCTGTTTAGCATCAGAGCTACAAATCTGTAAGGAGCTCTTAAGCTCACTGTATCATAATCCTCGGTTTCTCTATGTCGATAGAGCTTTCCTGGCAATAGCATTCTCTTCAGGGTTTCCACCAAATCCATCCTGAGGTTATCCAACCAATCATTTGACAGGAAGATCTGAGGCTCTGGTAGTTGGTAAGCCAGCGCCACATATCCTGGGCTGAATGCAGCATAGCCCTGACCTTCGACATTTCCTATAAGCATTGTGTTACTGTTTGTGTGGGGCAGAATCCATCTCATAATATCAGAGCATGGGAACAGCTCTGGTCTGGTAGCCACCTTCATGATGGCGGATTTCTCTATGTTGGCATAAATGGGCTCCTCTTTGAGACCCATGTCTGGGACTTCCCTGCGGGAAATCAATCTATATATCTCATCCCATTTATACTTAGGTTCAACACCCGAGACATATTAGGTGTCCTCATATATATATTCTGTCTGTGTGACGACCTCTATTGCTGATTGTTCTTCGACCATAAGGGCTTTCTTTTTCTGCCTTTTGGACATTGTAAGTTCTTCATCAGTGTGGCTATACACTGCGGGCATCAACATTCTTTTTCTGCATACGAGGCTTTCATCCAACCAAGCTATCTTCAAAACGCAATACTATAGCAGCACAGCCCTCAAACCGCCTAGGGTTTCAGAGAAACAAGACTGACGGACGGTGCGGAACGATGTGGGCGAGAAAATTGGGGTTCGATAACCAGGTAAACGGAAAGAAAAAAAAACACCAGTCGAGGAAAAATCGACTGCAAAATTCTTTGAGGTCTCATCATTACAAAGGAAAAACCAGGTGCAGGTGGCATAACGGCCACCTGCACCGCGCCTTCATCCACTGTGCACAGAGCGAACCAAAACGGCCGAGGTAAAAAGATCCTACGCAGGCTCTATAAAAGAAAAATGACTCCCCCCCTCTAACCGCAAACTGCTATCCCAACCGGCACTTTTCAAACTGTAGGCGCAACATGCAAGGGGAAACGACTATGGCAACCCTAGCCGCGGGTGAAAATTCCGCGTGCGAGCAAAAAAGGGACTACGGGGACATAATCCTAGCAATACCCCAACTGCAGCAAAAAATCACCCAATCAAAACCTTGAAAAGCACGAGGTAGGGCGGTAAAGATCCTACCTGGCAGTGATGCGCAGCTGATGAGGCGACAACGGTTGAGCTTCCAACCGACACCTGGACGCTGGTACAAGCACGGAGCTCCACAAGGTTCGCAGGGTCAACAGCGCGGAGAGGATAACGACAGCTTGGGCGTAAAACAACAATAAAAAATCCAAACCCCTGCCCCCGTATATACAAAAGAGTCGCACGTGTGACGGGTAGTATCGGGCGGGGAACGAAAGTGAAATGGGAGGCGAGAATCCCAGACCTTCTGCAACGGCGGATAGTTCCCAGCCTCAACTCACCCACAACGGCGAATAGAGCGTGTAAACAAAATATCGGGCGTCGGCGGGGACCTATATCGGAAGCCAAGAGCCCGGAATCCTCCGCAACGGTGGGCATGCATAACAAACAACGTGCGTAACTCACATTGGCCACCCGGAGACTCTACATCGGAAATCCGAAACTCAGACCCGCCCGCAACGGCGGAGGGAATAGAAGGTAAAGAGCTCCGATACATACGGATCGGCGAGGAAACAAAACCTTGGAACCCCCAAATGGTCCACAACGGTGGAGACCAAATGATAACCCGCCCGCAACGGTGGCCAAAGAGACACTCATCCTCTTCCGACTCAGAACAAAAGTCCACCTGCAACAGTGAAGAATCGTCAACCACCCACAAAGGTGAAATACAAAGCAGGAAACCTCCGCAACGGTGGGAAGAACAAAAGACTCAACTCCCGATGAAGAATCAAAAAACCATCCGACATGTCAGAGAACCAAAACTCACCCGCAACGGCGGAAAGTCAAAAACTTAACTCCCGATTCACAACGGTTTCGAAAGATATGCAAAAACAACGACGAGCTCGATCAAGGATGGGATTCTTTCAAGCATTAAAGGAGCAAAACAAATCGATTAATATCAATTCAAAGTGCTGTAAAACATTCCAAAAAAACAATAGACCAAAAGTCACCAGACTGAAAACAGGAAGAAAACCAACTTATTCAAAGTAAAGGAGGGTCATAAAATTTTTAGAATTTTGGGAAATTGTTGCAGGTGCAACACTACCATAACAACATTGAGATTGTGCACCAATCCAATATGTTAGCAAAGAGGTTTCATTCTAGATAAGTAGCAATGGAGTGTTGTATAGAACCATGGGCTACTTACCCATAACATGCATATTAGTAGTATACTGTCATTAATGCAAACATTGTATCATGCATAATACACATCATATATAGGAAAGACAATTTAGATACTTATCTTTGTTTTTTTGGTAGATTACTTCTTGTGCTTTGTCTTCATCTCCTTCTGGACAAGATTGCTTCAATCTGATGCTTGCTTGAAATATTTATTGGAAGACTGCTTCTGGTGGACCTAGGGTTTGTCAGTGAAACCCTAATTTTTCAACTGAGATATCTTTCAGATATGATTAGATAGAAATATGCGCCTCCTCAAGGCAAGCTAAGAAGCATATTCATTTTCCCAAAACTGGGATTAGAACTACAAAATATATGATGTCCTAGTTTTCTTCAATTTCTTCTACAGAATTGTATGAACTTGTTTCTATTGCATCTCCAAAATTCCTACTCCTATGAGTCTAAAACTTCATACTGAGGTAGCCTGGTCTATTTTCTTTTCAACCCCATAGGTTAGAGTAGAATTGGTTTCACAAATTGGGACTTATGCAAATTTTCCCAAGGTGACTTATTTCATGAATGTTCAGCATAACGAACTTGTACAGACTTCCACACGTCACTGTTTCACCTTTGGGGTCTTAACCATTTACTATAGAAACTAAAGTCTATTTCCTATCTGCAACATCTTGCGAAATTTTATTTGGACCTTCCTAGCCCAAGATATAGCAATTCTCCCCAGGTCACATGTTTAAGGCTGAATCTTGAGAGAGGATGGAACCCTGAGTTGGAGGAATGATATCGTCTAGATTATAGCGAATCTGAGGCTGAAAATTTTACACATGGTACAATAAGAAATTTCATGTCCGTCCTGTAAATTTTTTGGCTCCTAATCCTTATCCAATATCGATATATAGCAAAAGTCCCAACATGACTAGTTTTAGTCTTTTAGTGTTTTCAAGCATGAAACCCTAATCTTCAGTAGATGTACCTGTAGTAGTGTTTCAACTGCACAAATACTTCTTTTAGGGTAGCTCTGATACCAGCTTAAGTTTTTAATGGTTATACTAGATCCAATAACATTTAGCATCATAACAACATAACCATAAGCAAAAGGATCTCTGAAATATAGACAAGCACAACCACACAAAAGAACACAAATATTTATCCCAGGAAAACCTCATGGAGAAGAAAACCCAACAAAAATTCCTCTATATAAGATGTATAAAAAGTACAATATAAGACCCCATACAGGGGTGCATTCTTCCAGCAGATATATCTCTCTTTCTTATGCACTATACACAAGTGAGTGTGTGTTCAACTGAGGAACACAACTCCTCTATTTATACTCTTTTTTTCACTTGACTTTTAACCTAACAAGTCAAACGCACTTAATTGACTGGGTTGAATTCATATAGGAAGATTCAAAACAATATTATATCATATTCATTAGGGTTCTATTGACCCAACTTACAATGGAGGATCTACCTCATGACTCTATGATGACCAAATACAATAGTAACATCCCAATGGAGGAATAATACATCTCCCTTGGAGTACACCAGTAAAATACATTTAGAATATCCTTTGAATTTACAATATTTCAACAACGAAGAGACTTGGCACTGCTCTTTGGGAAGTCGAAGTAGAGTACGAAGTAGTAAACACATCAACTAATTTTGAGAAGAACAATTACAATTGGATAATATAAACGAACAACTAGCGAACATCTATTTCGAAATATCCATAAATGTTAAATGTATGCAAAACCTATCAATCCACATGATTCATAAAGTGTTGTACTAAGGCAGAAGCCATAGTCTATCCCAAATCCACCGCACCAGCTAAGGAAGGACATAACAATAAAACAAGGAGCAACATTTTACACCGGATGCATTAAATTTATCCTCATTGCAACCCTTCAATCATACCATCCCACTCACTTCCCACCCGTAATAAATAACAGACTTGCAAGAATAATACGATTGGAAGACATCACCACCATTGTGTCCAATAAGATAAAAAAAAACAGCACCAATTTAAAAAAATTATAAAAACAATTTTGTTCAACTTAACAAAACCTTTGGGAAATGAAAAAAAATGAAAACCCCAGTTGCTAAACTAATAGAGCTAACTGTTTTATAAATGCCACATAATAATCAACAAAAACCACAAGTGGCAATGCCCTTACATTGCTAATAGCTTTTGTAAGTGTTGGGGCCTAGAAATTTGCAGGCGACAACAGTAAAGGATTCTCCCCAATCAATGTTCCCAACTAGCCCATTGACTGTTTGGTGTAGGGAATCCGTCCGGTTTGCGGTCCGGCTACCGTAGGTCAAGGTAACAAAACAAAGGGTTTTACCAGTTGCGGCCCGGTCCACCGAGTTTTTGTAATTTTGACTTAATGTATGCAATGCAAATGCCTAACTAACAAATGCGGGGTGATAAAGATGCAAGGAACTACACAATGTGATGCACAGGTTCTTACCTCTCGTCTTAGGCTCACAAACATCTAAATCACATATGAAGCCATGAAGTAAATCAATTAACTATCCAATCACCTATCTATCTATCCCCGGGAAGCTAAAAGAATGAGTATTTGTGAGTAATGTGTTATTTCCATGTATGATAAACAAAAATTACAGATAGCTGATATTCATATTTACAACACATGACTGAAAAAAATATTCTAACAATCAAATAGCTCATTGTTATATAAGCAACATACATTACTCTTGGTGACCTTTCCACAAAAATAAATCAGAAATCATCCAACAAGACAGAGGCCATAAAGTTAGAACGATCTCACGATTCATGGACACAAACTGAAAAATAAAGTAGTTCATCTTTCCGCCATCCATTGCATAACATTAGGAAATTTCACATCTCTTTCTCCAACAGGAAAACTGTAATTTTTTATTGCAAAAGGAAATAGTTCTTCTTACAATATGTCCTCCAGTCTTACTGGGAAAAAATCCCCTTTTCTTATTCTACATACTCTACATTTATACAAAAAAGGTCGAATGGTTGGGCTGCCCAAAGGGACTTTTGTGCTTCCCAGCCTTTCATTTTCCCTACGCTTCACTTTTCCAAATGTTTTTACAAAACCAACACAAAATACAAAAAGATGCTTAATCCCTCATGAGGAGGGCCCCACTTGGCTGTCTAGGAACTTCCTCCACACTGCAGCTTCATTGGCTATGCCTTCAAAAGTGCAAGGCTCCAAAAACTGAATATTTATCTCAAATTTCTCAGCTTGTTTCTTTATGGCCTCGATCCTGGCGGGGCTCAACCGAAGCTGATCTTCCAAAAATCGCACACTAACGGCTGGGTGGCCCACTTCATTCTTCAACACTAGGTCATCAATAGCCTCGATCTGTTGTATTCTGGCCTCTGCATCCTGATATCTACTCTGCAATATTTCTATGAAGATTTTATGGTCTGGGAACTCATCAAGCTTATGTTCAGCATCTGTCTGACACCGGTTGTATGTATTGGGGAGCCTCCTGAAGTATTCTAAGCATGATCCTTGCGTTCTTTTGACGGTCTTCTTGAAGTCTTCTGCAGCGCTGACAGCGAACTCTACTAGGTCATGATCTCTCTAAAGGGCTTGGTGGTCTTTGGATGGTAGTCCTGCTAGAGCCTCTATGTTGCCTTCCAGCCTCGCCATTCTGGCATTTAAGACCTCGAGAACCTCCTGGGCTCTATCTGTGAAGTACGAGGAAGTTTCCATGATTTCCTCTAACCGGCCATCGATCTAAAGGACTTTGCACCTTTCTTCCTCCAGAGAAGTCTGTAGCTGGAGCATTCTAGCTTTCTGGGCCAGGATATGTTCTTTGAACGGCTGAAACAATGAAGAGATATGTTCCTGATGCTCCTTTCTCAGTTCTCGGGAGTGTAGATCATTGGCAGTCAGGATGATCTTCTGCTGCTCTTCTAGCTCCTCCACCTTGGCCAGTAACCGCTCCTTCTCCTTCTTCAACTCTTCATCTTCTGCTTGCACTTGCTCAAGGTGTTCTTGTGTAGTCTCCTGAGCCTGTCTCTCTTCATGTAGGGCCTGCAACTCAGCTTCAGCATTCTTCATCTCCCTCTGTAAGTGTTCAAATTTTTGCTTTAACCTGTTTCCTTCCTCTCTCTCTCTCTCTTCAGGGTATCCTTCAGCTGAGCAGAATATTTCTTGTATGAATCCAGTTCAGTCATCACCTTGTCTATGTTATCCTCTGAAGCATGTAGTATTGCAGTCCCAGCCCTTATGGTAAGCCTTGGATCTAGGTCCGTTCCTAGGATAACAGCAGTATCTGTTATCATTTTGCTAGGCATACCTTCTGCTTCTACCTTCCTTTCCGTCCTCTTCATTATTCTCTTAGTAGCCCTATCATAATAGACAGTATTGAAGTCGGGGACTTCTTCCCCCTTTTTCTGGATGAAAGGCACTAGCTGGAGCATAGGGGCCACAAGGGTTCTAGCAGCGGGTACTTGAGAGGTCTGCACCTTGGGGTTTTCCTCCTCCTGGGTCTGCCCTGCTGCTGTTTCAGAAACTGACTATTATTTCAACTTGATTCTTTCAGCTTCTTGCTCTTGGAGCTCCTCATTGAGCTTTCTCTTTTCTTCTTCGGCTGCTTGTCTAGCTGCTTCTTCTATTTCCTTGGCTGCTTCTTTTGCTTTCTCAGCTGCTTCTTGGGCAAGTTTTCTTTTCTCTTCTTCTCCCATCTGCAGCCATTTTGCAGCCTCCTTTTCCAACCTCTGAGCTTCTTCATTCCTCCTTTTAATTCCTTCTTGAACCTTTTCCTGTTCATCACCTTTCCCACCTATGGTAGTGATTTTCTTCTTAAATCTTCTGTTCAATGCCATCATGTTTGGGGCATTCCGGAAGACAGATTCTTCTTTATCGAAATGATGGGTATATTCGAAAAACACCTTATGCTCTTTACAGTGCTCCGCTATTTTACCGAGAGTATCATTTCGTCGGAAAGGCATCTCACCAAAATGGAACTTCCCTAGTTCCTCTATGAATTCGACAACTTGTTTCACCCTGGTGAATTTGCAGCTACCTAGTCTGAATGGTAAAGGAGGGTATGTAGTATTCTTGTGTTGGAACAAGAAACTACCTATTCCGTCAATGAACACCTCCCTGACTGCCTCTTTATGGACTATATAATCCGTTGCATATTTGGGCAGCGGTAAAGGTGTCTTCGATCCTCCATACATTCTGAAATACATGCCATTGTCAGTCAAGAAATAGTCTGCATGTTCTCCTATTATCTGCATGACACCCTCTGACATACAGTCACATTCCTTCTGGAAAATGAGCGTGCAGAGTGGCATAATGAAGTGCTCGCAGACCTCTCTTTAATGGCTATGGTACTGGTGAGCCCACAATGGTCTATAAGTGGCATACATAGCCATTATTTCCCTGTCCCAGATGCATTTGAGACCGGGGAAGGGCTGTTTACACAATATGCAATCTATCAATATTGAACTCATGTAAAACTCGGACCTTTTCTGAGCTTCTCCTCCCAAGGCTGCGGCCAAGCAAGAAAAAAGACTGCTTGATACAAGGCTGGCCCAATTGAAGACTGTTCCTTGGGTTGCCACATGAAAGATAATAGGTATCCATTCAAGCTTGAAGAGTCTTCCATGAGGTATTCCAAAGATCCTATTAAGCATCAGAGCTATAAACCTGTAGGGAGGCCTCAAGCTCGCTGTATCATACTCACCGGTCTGTCTATATCGGTAAAGCTTTCCTTGCAAGAGCATTTTCTTAAGAGTGTCTACCAGGTCCATTCTGATGTTGTCCAGCCAATCGCCAGATAAGAAAACCTGGGCTTCTGGTAGGTGATAGGCCAACGCCACATATCCAGGGCTAAATGCAGCATATCCCTGTCCTTCAATGTTTCCTATGATCATTGTGGTTGTATTTACATGGGGCAAAATCCAGCCAATTACCTCATAGCATGGGAACAGCTCTGGTCTGGTGGCAACTTTCATGATAGAAGACTTCTCTATGTTAGCATAGATAGATTCTTCTTCAAGGCCCGTGTTGGGAATCTCCCTGCAGGAAATCAATCTATATATTTCACCCCATTTGTACTCAGGTTCAATACCAGAAACACATTGGGTGTCTTCATAAATGTACTCGGTCTTTGTGACCTCTTCTACTTCTGGTCCTTCTTCGACCATAGGGGCCTTCTTCTTCTGCCTCTTGGACATGGTGGCTTTGAATTCTTCCTACCATATATAACATTGTAACATTGAGGAATTCAAAGGTGCAGACATTTATATGATAGTGTGCATAGTTTTACTTCTTCTATGTGGATCCTGACAGCAATTTGTAAAAATATGTGTGCATGGATAGCCTAAACATGGCCTAACTAATCAGCTCTGTTAAAACCAAACTGTAGTATTTAATGACATCGTCTATATCTAGCATAATGCAAAACATGTCACACATAGTAAAAATAGCCATCAACTACTAAAACTCTGCCAATAAAATTGGGCGAACAACATTTTCATTAATATGTCCAAAGTCTCCATTTTCCGCGGGTGCCATTAACAAACCAATGCGCGAGACGGATAGGGGAAAAACTACGCAAAACAAGCGCTGCGATACATCCTCTCACAGGTTAGGGTTTTGAAATAATAGCATGCGGAAAAGCGTAGGTCAAACGACTGCTACTCAAGGCTGCGGATCAAAGAAACTGTCTGAGCAAAAAAATGGTCAACTACTGGCTGCCCCAGTAAACCTTTTTTCCCGGTCGTGGTTCGAAACTGGGCGTGAACAGGGTGCGCAGGACAGCGCAGTTCAACTGAATAGGAAGCACCAAACTGCTCAAGTTTACTAGGGAGATATGGCCTTCAACCTGCCCTTACTCAACATCTTCGCACAGGGGTTTCGGTGCAGATGGCCATCTGCACCAAACCCCCTTTCTCCTCTCTGCACGGGGCTATAAACAACAATGATGGGAAAAACCTGGGTGTTCCGACGGTTATACTACCCTCCTGCGGAAAAAATAAGATAAGACCTTTTCTTACAAGGCTCAAAACCTAGCGGTATGAGGAAAATGGCCAAGGGACACCATACTACCGTAGAAAACCACTAATAGTACAAATGGAAAAGGAGAAAATGACAAGGAGCCTACCTGGGAAACGCAACGCAATCAACGGGAGGATGAGCGGGTCGACGATGTCCAAGCTTCCACGGTTGCCACCTGGATGCAAGTATACCGACAGCAGGGTCCTTCGCTGGGTCAATAAAATGAAAGCTCGACGGCGACAGTGCCTGGCAGCGAGAAAATAACAATAGAAAATCAAACGCCGTCCCCAGATATATATTACTTGCTCACACGTGCGATAAAAAAAAACAATCGGACACCGGATGGCTTTTTCATCGGGGAATGAAGTAATTCTCCTTCCGCAACGGTGGACGGCCAAAGTGTAGACCCAGCCGTGGAGACACGCATGGCGGAACAAATCATACGGTCGGACATCGAAAGGTTTTTTTTGATCGGAGGATGAGAGCTTAAAACCATCTGCAACGGCGGACGAAAAGAACGCAAAATCCTCCGCTCTGGTTATACATCGGGCGTCGGAAGGTTTTTCTAATCGGAGGATGAAAGCGTAAATCCATCCGCAACGGCGAAAGAAAGAAACGTAAAGGATTCCGATGCCAAAACAAAAAAGAATCCGACAAAAAAAAACAAACGATCGGTAGACGGGAATGAAATGCGATCCGCAACAGCGGAAAACCAAAGAAAAATGCCACCTGCAACGACAGAAGATTCAAACCAAGAAAAATTCCGATTCAACATGTTTCAAATGTGCTTAAGGGCAGCAATAAAGCTAGGTCAAATAGTGGATTTAATTCAAGAAATCAGAACAAAACAATGGGTAGCTCAACCCAAGCATAAGCAAAGTCTTTCTTAAAAAATCTTAGACCAATTTCAAACAGAAAAACAAACTAATTCAAGCACAGGAGGGTCCTAAAAATTTTTAGAATTTTGGGAAATTGTTGCAGCTGCAACAATTGGAGACTACCTGGCGAACCCCATATTTCTGAATTAACTCTTTCCCAGTGCAAGACCGTCTGAATAAAAGTTGAAATCTTCTAGATGTCTTTATCCTCGGGCTGGCAAATGGTAACATAGAAATATTGCAAGTCTGAATAACTCTTTTGAGGCCAAATAGGTGAGGTTTATTTTGCCTGTCCTTAGGTAGTTTCCAGCTTGGATACCACAGGATTGTAACAGATAGTAAAGAGTATTATCCTTTTGTTCCTCATTCCCATGCCAATTTGCACTTTTGTGCTATTTGAATTTTAGTTCTTTTGAGTCCTCCGCTTGCCTTTCTTACTGAATTTTAATTCAGGATCCTCTATCCCATAGTGTCCTTTTGTGTGAACAGTGTACTTCATGTTATTTCTCACGGACGGAGAGGATCTTTTGGCAATTTAGTATTTCTGCTTCTGACATTTTGCTTTGATATGTCTTGTTTCTTTTCCGGAGTTTTGACTTTTGATAGCTTTTAGCTTTTCTGACATTATGGCATGGGATCATTTATATATGATATATTGTCTTACTCTGCTTCCTTTCCGTGGGTCTTCTACTGTCACCCCCTTAGATATTTAGGATGTGAAATGGATGGAGCCTCAAAATAGTATTCCAGACCTCTTTTACTTCTGAGCTATTTACAGGGGTTAAGTAAGACTTCAATGAATGCATTGCCAGTTAGGAACACGGCTACTAGAAGACATTCTATACTTTAAAGCACAGTCTTTCGCTCAAGATTTCAGTTAATTAAATAACCTTGATGTTTCCATTGCAACCAAAAGTTTTCCTCTTTATTCAAGACCAAACAAAATGCTATCAAAACAATAAAATGAAACAACATTAAATCAAATAATCAAAATAAAAAGCATCAAAGCATTAAAGAATGCAAAATCAATTTATTTATGTACAAAGCAAAGAAAAGAAAAATTTTGCCCACTCCTGAAAAATATTTTTTTAAATCTCGGGAGTTAAAGGGTGGGCTGGAAAACAGACATGGGATGTCTAACCATGGTCTAGTTGTGCTATTTTTGAAACTGAACACGTGTTCAAAATTCTAGAATCACCTCGTACAGCCTGAGGAAGTTGAAGGAGCTCAAGCTGAGTGTCATTCATATAGCTAGCCTTTCTTGACGTGAGATGTCTTAATTCTAGGTCAATCAGATAATTTCCCAGAACAGACTCAACAGATTCATTTCCCTCTCCTAGCTTAGTGACATTGTGTTTCATATAGGGCTCTCTTAATATCTTAATCAGGTTTGGGCTGCCCTTCTGAGGTAACCATAAGTGAGACCAATCTGAAGCAAAATACCCATTCATTCTTGCTGTCCAATCTCAGTTCAGGATCATTCCATAGCCATCAAGTATGTCTGCTACTACAATATCAATGTAATGACATATCTTTTCATTTGCAGACAACCGAATCAGAACATTTTCCATCTCCCCCACTACTTTGACACTAGTCTTGTCTAATTGAGTGACATCCCAAAGAGTAGGTTTTAGCTGCCCATTAAGTTTTTTGCAAACTTCCAGAGGCATAACATTCATCGATGATCCAGAGTCTACCAAGAAATTATGCACATTGTGATTCAGCATCTCTAGGGTCAAAAGGAAAGGTGGGGCGTTAGTTTTCCTTGTCCTGATTAATTCGATCTTTTCTTCCACAGGTTGGTTTTTTGTGGGCATCTCCTTTTTAATCTTACCATCCTTTTCTTCCTCATCATCTTCCATAGATTTAGCAGGTTCACCAAGTGTCTCTGTTTCCTGTTTGCAATTAGTGGCTTCAGGTGTGTCATCTTTAACCTTCGCAGCTACCTGACTCCTGACATTTTCTTGCAAATTTTTAACCTTTGGAAGTATTGCATTGCCCTTAATTTCTAGGTTCTTATCTTTTGTGGCCAAAGGTGTATATTGAGATTTGATGGCATCTTCCTCTATGTTGAAAAGCGAAACCCCATTCCATAAGAGCATGGCATCATCATCTCCCTTCTCTATGGTCTGTTCTTTTCCTCCTTTTTCACCACTGTCTTCAGTCAATTTGGAGTCCAACAACTTATTCATTACCAAAGACATTGAATTCAACCATTGAGGGCACTTTTTATCAGAGTGAGGTTGCTGGTGAAAAGTACAGAAATTATCCCCTCTTATCTCTGTTATATTTATTGAGGCCAAATTTGGGGAAGGGATTTTCCATTGGTTATTATCCTCTCTTTTCGGATAGTAGGGTCTATCAGTTTTCTGAATGTCCCTTTCTTTTTCCAGGTCTATTATTCGGTTGTAAAGCTTTTGCATTGTTTTCATCATTCCCTCAAGGTCATGTGAGTGCTCCTCTCTGGGTTTGGACGACACCAGAACTCTTTTATCTGTAGTTTTCTCTACAGGTAGATCAGGATAATCTTCTACAGTTTCCCTCTCAGCCTCTACTCTTTCGGCCTCTTCATAAGTCTCTATCAATGTGGGTTTGGCTTTCATCTTGGAAAACATAGCCAGTTCGGGCCCTAGGGCTGATGTATAATACTCAATTAAGACCTTGTCTGAGGATCTGTTAGCTTCAGAGAAGTTATTTAGGTATATTGAAAATCGCTGAGTGAAAACATGTACTTTCTCACTCTTCTCTTTTCTTAACAAACCAAGACCTTTCATTAATGAGGCATGTGTTTTTTGGGTGGTGTATTTACTTCTGAAAACCTTCTCGAAGGTGTCCCAATCAGGAATGGAATTTGCAGGTAAACTGAACTACCAGGATGATGCTGCTCCTTTAAGGGTGTGAGGAAACAATCGACAGACAACGTCTTCATACTCCCCAACCCTTAATCCTTCTAGAGCCAAGTAAAATCTTTGCAAGTGGTCATCTATAGCCATTCTTTCTTCGGGGTCAAACTTAGGTAACAGCTTGTTAAAGGCTTGAGGCAGGTTATGCAAAGGCGGTGTGAGGTTCAAAGGGGTTCTTACTCTCCATGCAGGCAATGGGTTGGGCTGATTTACATTTATGCCAACCATAAGCCCAGCTAAGAGAACGAGAGTCTGAGCAAAGAACAATGCAGGATGAGAATGGGCTTTCTTGCTTCAAGGTATAACCGAAACTTGTGAGTACCTAGGTGAGGCTGAAAGCTTCAACTCTCTGCTGGTAAGGTAATCCTAGGAAAAGTAATTTTCCACGGCCAGTCACGTACTGGCAGCCCTCCTTCTAGCGCCAATTCTGTTGGGGCCTGGAAATTCACAGGCGACAACAGTAAAGGATTCTCCCCACTCAACGTTCCCAACTAGGCTGTTGACTGTTTGGTGTAGGGAATCCATCCGGTTTGTGGTCCGGCTACCGTAGGTCAAGGTAACAAAACAAAGGGTTTTACCGGTTGCGGCCTGGTCCACCGAGTTTTTGTAATTTTGACTTAATGTATGCAATGCAAATGCCTAACTAACAAATGCAGGGTGATAAAGATGCAAGGAACTACACAATGTGCTGTGCAGGTTCTTACCTCTCGTCTTAGGCTCACAAACATCTAAATCACATATGCAGCCATGAAGTAAATCAATTAACTATCCAATCACCTATCTATCTATCCCCAGGGAGCTAAAAGAATGAGTATTTGTGAGTAATGTGTTATTTCCATGTATGATAAACAGAAATTACAGATAGCTGATATTCATATTTACAACACATGACTGAAAAAAATATTCTAACAATCAGATAGCTCATTGTTATATAAGCAACATACATTACTCTTGGTGAACTTTCCACAAAAATAAATCAGAAATCATCCAACAAGACATAGGCCATAAAGTTAGAACAATCTCACGATTCATGGACACAAGCTGAAAAATAAAGTAGTTCATCTTTCCGCCATCCATTGCATAACATTAGGAAATTTCACATCTCTTTTTCCAACAGGCAAACTGTAATTTTTTATTGCAAAAGGAAATAGTTCTTCTTACAATATGTCCTCCAGTCTTACTGGGAAAAAAAGCCCCTTTTCTTAGTCTACATACTCTACATTTATACAAAAAAGGTCAAATGGTTGGGCTGCCCAAAGGGACTTTTGGGCTTCCCAAGCTTTCATTTTCCCTACGCTTCACTTTTCCAAATGTTTTTACAAAACCAACACAAAATACAAAAAGGTGCTTAATCCCTCATGAGGAGGGCCCCACTTGGCTGTCTAGGAACTTCCTCCATGCTGCAGCTTCATTAGCTATGCCTTCAAAAGTGCAAGGCTCCAAAAAATGAATATTTATCTCAAATTTCTCAGCTTGTTTCTTTATGGCCTCGATCCTGGCGGGGCTCAACTGAAGCTGATCTTCCAAAAATTGCACACTAACGGCTAGGTGGCCCACTTCATTCTTCAACACTAGGTCATCAATAGCCTCGATCTGTTGTATTCTGGCCTCTGCATCCTGATATCTACTCTGCAATATTTCTATGAAGATTTTATGGTCTGGGAACTCATCAAGCTTATGTTCAGCATCTGTCTGACACCGGTTGTATGTATTGGGGAGCCTCCTGAAGTATTTTGAGCATGCTCCTTGTGTTCTTTTGACGGTCTTCTTGAAGTCTTCTGCAGCGCTGACAGCGAACTCTACTAGGTCATGATCTCTCTGAAGGGCTTGGTGGTCTTTGGACAGTAGTCCTAATGGAGCCTCTGCGTTGCCTTCCAGCCTCGCCATTCTAGCATTTAAGACCTCGAGAACCTCTTGGGCTCTATCTGCAAAGTACGAGGAAGTTTCCATGATTTCCCCTAACCGGCCATCGATCTGAAGGACTTTGCATCTTTCTTCCTCCAGAGCAGTCTGTAGCTGGAGCATTCTAGCTTTCTGGGCCAGGATATGTTCTTTGAACGGCTGAAACAATGAAGAGATATGTTCCTGATGCTCCTTTCTGAGTTTTCGGGAGTGTAGATCATTGGCGGTCAGGATGATCTTCTGCTGCTCTTCTGGCTCCTCCACCTTGGCCAGTAACTGCTCCTTCTCCTTCTTCAACTCTTGATCTTCTGCTTGCACTTGCTCAAGGTGTTCTTGCGTAGTCTCCTAAGCCTGTCTCTCTTCATGTAGGGCTTGCAACTCAGCTTCAGCAGTCTTCATCTCCCTCTGAAAGTGTTCAAATTTCTACTTTAACCTGTTTCCTTCCTCTCTCTCTCTCTTCAGGGTATCCTTCAGCTGAGCAGAAGATTTCTTGTATGATTCCAGTTCAGTCATCACCTTGTCTATGTTATCCTCTGAAGCATGTAGTATTGCAGTCCCAACCCTTATGGTAAGCCTTGGATCTAGGTCTATTCCTAGCATAACAACAGTATCTGTTATCATTTTGCCAGGCATACCTTCTGCTTCTACCTTCCTTTCCGTCCTCTTCATTATTCTCTTGGTAGCCCTATCATAATAGACAGTATTGAAGTCGGGGACTTCTTCCCCCTTTTTCTGGATGAAAGGCACTAGCTAGAGCATAGGGGCCATAGGGGTGCTAGCAGCGGGTACTTGAGAGGTCTGCACCTCGGGGTTTTCCTCCTCCTGGGTCTGCCCTGCTGCTGTTTCAGAAATTGACTGTTGTGTCAACTTTACTGTTTCAGCTTCCTGCTCTCGGAGCTCCTCATCAAGATTTCTCTTTTCTTCTTCGGCTGCTTGTCTAGTTGATTCTTCTATTTCCTTGGCTGCTTCTTTTGCTTTCTCAGCTGCTTCTTGGGCAGCTTTTCTTTTCTCTTCTTCTCCCATCTGCAACCATTCTGCAACCTCCTTTTCCAACCTCTGAGCTTCTTCATTCCTCCTTTTAATTCCTTCTTCAGCCTTTGCCTGTTCATCACCTTTCCCACCTATGGTAGTGATTTTCTTCTTAAATCTTCTGTTCAGTGCCGTCATGTTTGGGGCATTCCGGAAGACAGATTATTCCTTATTGAAATGATGGGTATATTCAAAAAACACCTTATGCTCTTTACAGTGCTCTGCTATTTTACCGAGAGTATCATTTCGCCGGAAAGGCATCTCACCAAAATGGAACTTCCCTAGTTCCTCTATGAATTCGGCAGCTTGTTTCACCCTGGTGAATTTGTAGCTACCTAGTCTGAATGGTAAAGGAGGGTATACAACCTTCTTGTGTTGGAACAAGAAACTACCTATTCCGTCAATGAACACCTGCTTGAATGCCTCTTTATGGAATATATAATCCGTTGCATATTTGGGCAGCAGTAAAGGTGTCTTCGATCCTCCCTACATTCTGAAATACATGCCATTGTCAGTCAAGAAATAGTTTGCATATTCTCCTATTATCTGCATGGCACCCTCTGACATACAGTCACATTCCTTCTGGAAAATGAGCGTGTAGAATGGCATAATGAAGTGCTCCCAGACCTCTCTGTAATGGCTATGGTACTGGTGAGCCCACAATGGTCTATAAGCAGCATACACAGGCATTCTTTCCCTGTCCCAGATGCATTTGAGACCGGGGAAGGGCTGGTTACACAATATGCAATCTATCAATATTGAACTCATGTAAAACTTGGACCTTTTATGAGCTTCTCCTCCCAAGGCTAGGGCCAAGCAAGAGGAAAGACTGCTTGATACAAGGCTGGCCCAATTGAAGACTGTTCCTTGGGTTGCCACATGAAAGATAATAGGTATCCATTCAAGCTTGAAGAGTCTGCCATGAGCTCTTCCAAAGATCCTATTAAGCATCAGAGCTATAAACCTGTAGGGAGGCCTCAAGCTCGTTATATCATACTCACCGGTCTGTCTATATCGGTAAAGCTTTCCTTGCAAGAGCATTTTCTTAAGAGTTTCTACCAGGTCCATTCTGATGCTGTCCAGCCAATCGTCAGATAAGAAAACCTGGGCTTCTGGTAGGTGATAGGACAACGCCACATATCCAGGGCTAAATGCAGAATAGCCCTGTCCTTCAACATTTCCTATGATCATTGTGGTTGTATTTACATGGGGAAAAATCCAGCCAATTACCTCAGAGCATGGGAACAACTCTGGTCTGGTGGCAACTTTCATGATAGAAGACTTCTCTATGTTAGCATAGATAGATTCTTCTTCAAGGCCCGTGTCGGGAACCTCCCTGTGCGAAATCAATCTATATATTTCACCCCATTTGTACTCAGGTTCAATACCAGAAACACATTGGGTGTCTTCATAAATGTACTCGGTCTTTGTGACCTCTTCTACTTCTGGTCCTTCTTCGACCATAGGGGCCTTCTTCTTCTGCCTCCTAGACATGGTGGCTTTGAATTCTTCTTGCAATATATAACATTGTAACATTGAGGAATTCAAAGGTGCAGACATTTATATGATAGTGTGCAGAGTTTTACTTCTTCTATGTGGATCCTGACAGCAATTTGTAAAAATATGTGTGCATGGATAGCCTAAACATGGCCTAACTAATCAAAACTGTTAAAACCAAAATGCAGTATTTAATGACATCGTCTATATCTAGCATAATGCAAAACATGTCACACATAGTAAAAATATCCATCAACTACTGAAACTCTGCCAATAAAATTGGGCGAACAACATTTTCATTAATATGTCCAAAGTATCCATTTTCCGCGGGTTCCATTAACAAACCGATGCGCGAGACGGATAGGGGAAAAACTACACAAAACGAGCGCCGCGATACATCCTCTCACAGGTTAGGGTTTTGAAACAACAGCGCGCGGAAAAGCGTAGGTCAAACGGCTGCTAATCAAGGCTGCGGATCAAAGAAACTGTCTGAGCAAAAAAATGGTCAACTACTGGCTGCCGCAGTAAACCTTTTTTCCCAGCCGCGGTTCGAAACTGGGCATGAACAGGGTGCGCGGGACAGCGCAGGTCAAACTATTGGGAAGCACCAAACTGCTCAAGTTTACTAGGGAGATATGGCCTTCAACCTGCCCTTACTCAACATCTTCGCACAGGGGTTTCGATGCGGACGGCCGTCCGCACCAAACCCCCTTTCTTCTCTCTACGCGGGGCTGTAAACAAAAATGATGGGAAAAACCTGGCTATTCCAACGGTTATACTACCCTCCCGCAGAAAAAATAAGATAAGACCTTTTCTTACAAGGCTCAAAACCTAGCGGTCTGAGGAAAACGGCCGGGGGACACCATACTACCGTAGAAAACCACTAATAGTACAAATGGAAAAGGAGAAAATGACAAGGATCCTACTTGGAAAATGCAACGCAATCAACGGGAGGATGAGTGGGTCGATGACGTCCAAGCTTCCACGGTTGCCACCTGGATGCAAGTATACCGACAGCAGGGTCCTTCGTTGGCTCAAGAAAATGACAGCTCGACGGCGATAGTGCTTGGTAGCGAGAAAATAACAATAGAAAATCAAACGCCGTCCCCTGATATATATTACTTGCTCACACGTGCGATAAAAAAAAAAATCGGACACCGGATGGCTTTTTCATTGGGGAATGAAGTAATTCTCCTTCCGCAACGGAGGATGGCCAAAGCGTAGACCCAGCCGCGGAGACACGCATGGCGGAACAAATCATACGGTTGGACGTCGGAAGGTTTTTTTTTATCGGAGGATGAGAGCTTAAAACCATCCACAACGGCGGACGAAAAGAACGCAAAAGCCTTCGCTCTGGTTATACATCGGGCGTCAGAAGGTTTTTCTGATTGGAGGATGAAAGCGTGAATCCATCTGCAACGGCGGAAGAAAGAAACGTAAAGGCTTCCAATGCCAAAACAAAAAAGCATCCGACAAAAAAAAACAAACGATCGGTAGACGGGAATGAAATGCGATCCGCAACGGCGGAAAACCAGAGCAAAACTCCACCCGCAACGACGGAAGATTCAAACCAAGAAAACTTCTGATTCAACATGTTTCAAATGCGCTTAAGGGAAGCAATAAATCTATGTCAAATAGTGGATTTACTTCAAGAAATCAGAACAAAACAATGGGTAGCTCAACCCAAGCATAAGCAAAGTCTTTCTTAAAAAATCTTAGACCAATTTCAAACAGAAAAACAAACTAATTCAAGCACAGAAGGGTCCTAAATTTTTTTAGAATTTTGGGAAATTTTTGCAGCTGCAACAGTAAGATAATAGCTCCTATATAAATATAAAATTTTACCTCGTGTGGGAATGAGAAAAATGTTTGATTTCTCACGAGTCGAAGTTAATTTTTTATCCAATCATCAAAAAGCTTAAAACACATATTTGATCAAAGAAATGTGAATAAACAAATTTGTTGAAATTCCATTTAAATTAATTGGGTGAAAGCGTTTAGAGTTTAAGTGGGAAAAGGATATACTTAAAGCCAAAGATCCGAAAGAAACAATGTGATGATAAGTGGTGGGAATGTTGGTTGCTTACACGTTCTCAGAGTTTAAGTGGGAAAGGGATACTTGAAAATCCAAAATTGGAAAGAAACAATGAGATAAGTGGTGGGCATGGTTGTGTATTGAAACAATGAGGAGATAAGTGGTGGGCATGTTTGTGCATTGAAACAATGAGGAGATAAGTGGTGGGCATGGTTATGTATTGAGTAAAATTGAACCCATCATATTTCACTTGACATGCAAAATAAGAACGATCAATTGTTTTAGGCAATATTTGTCACATGTGTTAATTGAATTTTCTTATTTAAAACATATATTCATGGTTAAGTTCTTTACAATTTGTCTTTGGTTCCTTTTGTGATAGGGTAAAAGGAACTGAACTCCCTAGGCATCCATCTGTTGTATTCCATTATAGTAAGTGAGCTTGAAGTTGGTAGTCTTAACCATACTTAATCTCTCTAAATAGCTCATCTGTCATAGCAAATATTATTTTCCCATAACAATCGATTCTGTGATGGAGATAAGTCGCTGATGGTTGAGTGGGATGATGAACCGTTAGAGGAAGGAATTAAAATCACAAGTACATAAAACTCTTACAATTTTTGCACGTTCTAAAGCCACTAAGTAGAAGGAAACAAACAACATAAAGCTCTTATAGTTTTGGCACCTTTTAAACCTTACTAGTAGAGGAAGTCGACATTGTTTAGATGGATTGAAAGGGAAGCCAAAGATTGCACCATTTCATGGTCTTCTAATACATGTAGAACAAACAAACTATGTTGACATGCACTTTCCTATGTGGGAGAAGGTAGGGACTTGTAGGATTCAAATTTGAAACCTTTTAGAGCCCTTTAAAGGCCATTTTAGCCTTCATAGAAGGGCAGAAAGAATTTTACCATGCAAAAGAAAATTAGTTTCATTTCTATCCTGTCAATAATGAAATTGAGTAATTCTGTGTAAATTTGCAATAGAAGGGAAGATATAAAATTCCCCCCTACAGGGTTTATGAGCGATTTAGTGTACTGTGGATGTGGAAGAGTCGGGACTCAGAGTCTGCCCAAGTTCCCTTGAATAGTTGGATCATGGATTGAATCTTGGTCCAAATGGGCACGGACCATAGTGAGCCACTCGACTTCCCAATGCCAAGTTCAACTTGATGATTCTGGACTGTGACTCGGGATTCAATGTTCACTTTTAAAGAATTTAATGGCATTGGCATGCATTACTAATTCATCAAATTCATCCAATCTTGGTATGAGAGAATGCCACCCTGCAAACTCACACTAGTACAAGTGATCAATTTTGCCACGGAAAAACGTGGTAATATCCACGGAAAAGCGTGGATATTGCCACGGAAAAGCGTTTTTTTTCCCGTGGCAGTCATTTCGTCGCAATAGCGACGACCCGTTAATTGCGTGGCAAGAGCGACGGGAATACGTCGCAATTGCGACGGCCCTTCCTAGAATGAAAAAAAGCCCAATCCAAATACCTGCGACGGTACGACATCGCTATATCCACGGAAAGACGTCGCTATATCCATGGAAAGACGTCGCTTTATCCACGGCAAGACGTCGCTATATCGATGGCAAGACGTCACTATATCCACGGCAAGACGTCGCTATATCCACGGCAAGACGTCGCAAAGTTCCACGGCAAGCCGTCGATATAGCGACGCTACCTGTAGTTTTTAAAAAAAAATATATAAAGACGTGGGCTTATTTATTATAAGACGTGGGGTAATAATCTATAATCCATAATCCATATAAAGACGTGGGGTAATAATCTATAATCCATCCATATCACTAAGTCTCTATTAAAGACGTGGGCTTATTTATTATATTTATTATATCATCTTAAGTTAAGAGGTCGCCCAAGGGTTAGATCAATTAGTCTTGGGACAAACATGAGATCTCTTCCACCGTAGGAGGGAAGTTCATGAGCTGGAGTCTCTTGATATGCTCAAAAAGCTAACAACGTTTTCTTCATAACTTTTATGTACCACTAGTATGGCCGTTGGCTCCATATTGGCTTGCAAACTGCCGCCATAGAAATATAATGCAGTAGCAGCCGCCCAATGGAAAGAGATGTATGGCCTATACATCATAACCTTTAAATAAAGCAAATCATGACCTTCATAAAAATACAAAATAAGTAGTGTGCTTGAAATGATGCTAATAAGTATGCTTCAGATTGAAGCAGCTTCTTGGAGCATTGGCCCAGTAGCATGGACAAACGAGTCTGTATCTCTGTGTTCATGCCTTCAGGAATTTGAGGTACTAAGCATGCTTTAGACTGAAGCAGCCTCTTGGAGCATTGGCCCAGTAGCATGGACAAATGAGTCTGTATCTCTGTGTTCATGCCCCCAGGAATTTGAGGTAGCCAATTTTCTAACAAATGAAACAAAAAACCTCCAATTTTCAGGTTGGAACAAATGCTAGCTCATTCTCAAATAAGTAAATGCACACATAGGTTCAACTTTGGTGTTTCGATCATCTTTTGGTAGTCGGAGATTGGTATTCTTAATGATCTGATTGTGTGCATCTTGATCAAATCTTGGAAGAGCATTCTCCCCGGCAAGAGAGACCCCAGCTTTCCTAGTTGCAAGGATGACTTGTTTGATCAGCTTCTCTGGGGCGCACTGTGCATCTCCGGGCTGTTCCCAATCCTTCATTTCAATGTAGGTGAAATTGAAAATCACCCCATGTCTCGCAAACATGGAAGCTATTGGCAGATACCCATCTCTGTTCCGGGTATTATAATATCCAGTAGTAAGCTCAGGGGCATGAGATC
>LPNX011218947.1:0-54192 GCA_001517045.1 Pseudotsuga menziesii
AAAAAATGTCTGAAAATGAAAATGTGTGATACTGGCATCAACCATTTTTGAAACTGGGGTAAAAATAGCTACTAAAATTAGGAGAGAGAAAAACGAGAAGTGTGTCGAGTTCTCGTTTCATAGTATAAGTGGTTCAGGTCCAAACACATCACTTTGTATTAATTCTAGAATTCCCTTTGCTCTTGTAGCACTGGATGCAAATCTTACTCGATTTTGTTTTCCATATATGCAATGTTCACAAAAATCAAAATCAAGAGTACAATCAATCATACCTTCAACCATACCTTTACCTTGTAATGCTCAAAGTCCCTTTTCTTTGATATGCCCTAATATTTGGTGCCATAGCATTGCCTTTCCTCCTAATGTAGTCAGGGTTTTGTCATCTTTACCTCCTTCCTCCAGCACAACAGAATTGATACATTCATCAATGATGGTTTTTCCCAATAGTTTGTATAGAGTTCAATACCAAACTATCCTCACCAATACCATTGATCCTCGAACCATTTTGCAACCACCATCTCCACACACAGTCTTTACGCCTGCAACATCCATCTTTCTGATAGATATCAAGTTTCTTGCTAGATTTGGAATGTGTAGCACTCCAGGCAGAGTTATAATCCTTCCATCCTTCAATTTTAGCTTGAATCTACCACATCCATTGATACTGGTGATCCAGGAGGATATTGGTGGCCACCCACCTATTCCTCTTGGACCCCCACCATTGTTTCTTTCAGTTTTCTAGTTTCCTTAATTGTAGCACAATTTACTATTTTTGGCAGTTTTCGGGTCCTAAAATTCCGGAGCCTTTTTGAGACCCTAAATGACGTTTTTTCAGCATGTAGTCCTTAAACAGATATTTCTAATGATGTATCATGCGCGTCAAACAGAGGTAGTATGCTAAAGTTACAACCCCGGGAAATTGATGTACCAAGTTACCCAACGGGGCTAACATTAAGGCGTTTCACCTCCTAGGGTTAGGTTTTTGGATGTGTAGGGTTTCCA
Organism: Pseudotsuga menziesii; assembly: GCA_001517045.1. Classification (NCBI taxonomy): domain Eukaryota; kingdom Viridiplantae; phylum Streptophyta; class Pinopsida; order Pinales; family Pinaceae; genus Pseudotsuga; species Pseudotsuga menziesii. The sequence continues at coordinate 1,003 of LPNX011218947.1, forward strand.
TTGTTTCTCAATAATATATAGTCCTTCGAGACTCATTGTAACATAGAGTTCATAGGGATGTAGCCTCCAAATCTCTTCTCAAAGATAAGCTACTAGCACTTTAGCTAGTTTATTTCCATTCTGTATGTAAACAATTTTTAGTTATTGATTAATGAAATGAAGTGTTATTTATGCTGCATATTTGTTTCTATGGTTATTTGTGTATTTTGTTGCATTCTTGCATAAATTCGGATAAGTGGTATCAGAGCAATCTTCTCTTTCTCGATCCTTCTTTGCATGTCCCCAACAAGGGCAGGGTATAAAGAGTTAGGGCTCGATCTGGTTGAACCTTTGCAAGATCATCCTCGCAAATCCTGACGACTACCCATGGGGGATGAAAAGAAAGATGAGGGTGCAAAATATCCTATAAAAATGTTGCTTGAGGAGGCCCTTGAAAAATGAAGGAACGCGATGATGGATAACTTCGCCTAGAGCCTTCAATGACTTCCCACTGGCGGCGCATCTGCATCTAACAGCCACTCTGGAGGCGAAACCCCTTTTAAGGTACAATTAAACATTGAAATTCCCATATTTGATGGTTAAATAGATGCAGATGCCGTAGATAGATGGTTGAATCTATTAGAAGGATATTTCTTGGTTCATGACTTTTCTGACCGGGAAAAGATTACTTTCTCTCTACTCAAAGCTGCCCCCCATGTCAAGGACTAGTGGGAAACCTACTGTGCTAGAAAGGACGAGGAGGAACCCTCTCTGTTCTCAGCCATACCCACTTGGAACTCTTTTCGAGATGCCATAAAGGGACAATATTATCTGGTGGGGAGCTATGAGGACAAGTACATCCAATGGACTACGCTGTGGCAGCAAAGAGATCAAGATGTGCATGAGCTAACGAATCTGTTCCATACCCTACGCACCAAGTTGGGTATCAAATATTCAGAGAAAAATTTGGTCCTGAAGTACCGCAGTTGTCTGCACAGATACATTTAGGAGTAAATGGAGTTCCTCAACATCTCCTCGCTTGGTACGACATATCGGTATGCTGCCAAAATTGAGCAAAAATTCAAATAGAAAAAGCGAGACTTTGGATATGCGAATCAGAAGCAAGGGAAAGGTGCCCCTAAACTGCAAAACCAAGGACACAGCCAAGGCATGGTGACTCAAGAAAACTTTCCAAAGCCGCAAGCAAAGAGCAACATCGCAAAGCCGAAGAAGGAAGCGGGAAAGTGGTGCGTTTTCCATAAGAGCCCCACTCACAACACAAGTGAATGTCGGGCTAAGCAGTCACTGGTGGCCGAGATAAAGGCTTCTGAATCAGATGCATACTTTGACACTGAATCAAAACCCGAGAAGGGGAATGACAGAGGGAATAATATTATTGATGCAGAGCCCAATGCCACCATTGCCACCACAAAGATCCAAAAGGAAGAACCAGAATATTTAGAGGAGGAGGAGCATCTTTTCCACTCCTAGATGTGGGTAAAGGGTTCCCCGCTATAGTTCATTTTCAGCAGTGGGAGCCAAAAGAACCTGATTTCAGCAGAGGTCATGAAGCGGTTAGGTCTACCAGCCACAGCACACCTGCAACCATACACCATCAGGTGGCTTGACGAAGGACAATATCTCTGTGTCAGCCAACAATGCCACCTTCCCTACAACATCAAGCCCTTTACCGATGAGGTATTATGTGATATTGCTCCTCTTGATGTTTGTAATGTATTATTAGGTCAACCATAGTTATGGAAGTGACATGCTGTGTATGAGTCCCGTACTCGCGCTATTATTATCACGTTGGGAAATAATTTTTACAAGATACCAGAGGTACCACCCCCTGCCACTATCTCTTTGGTTACTGCAAAACAATGCAGTAAGCTCATTTCCAAAACCAGAAAGTTTGTTTTCTTGATGATCCACCCTCAGGGAAAGAAGAATATCGTGGCCACAACCTCCAGACAGGGCCCCTCCGCATGACAACAACAAATGGACAAGGTCGTGGAGGAGTACCAAGACATATTCACCTCACCCACTGGGGTTCCTCTCCACTGTCAGGTCAAGCACCCCATCGATTTGACCCCAGGTGTGTCACTGCCCAATGGACCGATCTATCAACACTTTGTTATGGAGAATGATGAAATCAACAGGAAAATTTAGGAGCTACTGTAGAAGGGTCACATCCTGGGTGGGAGCCTGATCATGTTGGTACAGAAGAAGGATTTGACTTGGAGACTCTGTATTGACTATTGGGCATTGAACAAGATCACTGTCCGGAATAGGTACTCGATCCCACGGATTGATGACCTCCTGGAACAGCTTAAAGGGGTGAAATATTTTAGTAAGATCGACTTAAAGTTTGTGTATCACCAGGTACTGATCGAACCGACTGATGTGTGGAAGATTGGCTTCAAAACCAAGGAGGGCCTTTTCAAATGGTTGGTCATGCCTTTCGGGCTGACCAATGCTCTTACAACCTTCATGAGACTGATGGACGACATCTTGTGGCCATTCACCAACTCATTTGTAGTAGTGTACTTGGATGACATCCTGATCTTTAGCCAGACTTGGGAAGAGCACCTCCACCACATCCGACAGGTCCTCCAAACATTGTGGCAGCACAAGTTGTGTGCCAATTTGGACAAGTGCACTTTTAGCATGACCCAGGTTCAGTATCTGGGATACATTATTGATGAGTGTGGGGTACATGTGGATCCAACCAAGATCCAAGTCATTCAGGATTGGCCAGCCCCAACTACTCTAACAGAGCTTTGCAACTTTCTGGGCCTTGCTAATTTCTACCTCAGGTTCGTGTTGGGATTCTCTCATATCACTTAGCCCTTGAGTCAAGTCACCAAGGGAGGAGCGAAAGCAAAATTCTTTTGGTCGAAAACTCAGAAGAAGGCGTTTGCAGAATTGGAACATCGCCTCTGCTGTGCCCCAATGCTCACATTACCAGACTTGCAACAACCATTTGAGATCAAGACAGATGCCTTTGACTATGCTATTGGGACAGTCCTTACTCAACAAGGGCATCCAGTGGCATATCACAGTGAGACACTATCTGACACAGTCCGCAAATATCCCACTTATGACAAAGAGATGTATTCCATTGTACAGGCTTTCCGACAATGGAAGCATTACATTTTGGGGAAGGAAATGATCATCCACACAGACACCTGACCCCTGCAGTTCATGCAAACACAAGGGAAGTTATAGAACAATCACCATCAGAAGTGGTCCACATATCTACAACAATTTCATTTGAACATCAAGTACAATAAGGGAAGCACCAATAATGTTGCAGACTACCTCAGCCGACCACCGATCATGGTGACAACGACTGTGCTCAACTCTTGTGGGCATGAGACTTCTGATTGGCTGCTTCTCTACAAGAGTGATCTAGAATTCAGCCACATATGCCATATGCTCTTAGAGAGAAACCAAGTACCAAAATTTCACCTCTGGGATGTACTACTATGTCACATGGGACACCTTTGTGTTCCTTCAAGCGAGCGTGCCAAGATGATTTGGGAAGCGCACTACAGTCGGGTCGCTGGAAATTTCGGGGTCAAGAAAACAGTGGCAATACTGCAGAAGTATTTCTATTGGCCAAACCTTCAATAGGACATCGAGAAGTACATCCGATCCTGCACTGTTTGCACCATTTCCAAACCATCCATCAAGAAGAAAGGCCTCTATACTCCGTTTCCTACCCCTAGTCGACCTTGGGAATCCATCTCCATGGATTACATGTTAGGCCTTCCTTTTACTAAGCACGATAATGACTGTGTGTTTGTGGTCGTTAACAGATTCTCAAAGATGGCCATAATGGCGATTTGCAAGAAGAATATCATAGCAGAAGCCACTGCTAAACTCTTCTTTGAACGAGTGTGGGTACACTTTGGGATCCCACAGTCTATAATCTCAGACTGGGATAGTAGGTTCCTTAGTACATTCTAGTCTAGCCTATGGTTAATGCTAGACACCAAGCTCACAAAGTCCATAGCTTTCCATCCCCAAATTGATGGCCAGACAGAGGTCGTCAATAGGATAATCGTACACATTTTGCACATGTATAACTCAAAGAATCCATGCACATGGGATGAGAGCCTCCCCTATGTACAACACAGCTATAAACAGGCCCTCCACATCTCAACCAACCACAACCCCTTTCAGGTGGGCTTGGGATTCCAGCCACTATGTCCCATTGACGTAGCCATGCCATTTGCAACTACTCAGGCTGATTCATCTCATATCTAGTCTGAAGTTTCCAAGGCAAACAAATTCATTGAGTGCATTCAGCACATTCACCAACAGGTTCATGACATATTGGACAGATCGAATGCTAAGTAAAAGCAGCGACATGATCAACATCAGGTGCAACATAACCTCTATGTGGGCGACAAAGTGTGGCTAAATTTACAGAAGGAGCGCCCCGTTGGACCCCACTGCAAGCTTCACCCGCTCCGATATGGGCCATACACCATCACCAAGGCTGTCGGGGACAATGCCTTCAAGCTCAGTATTCCACCATTCCTTGGTCTGCACCCAGTTTTCAATGTGGACCTCCTTCGGCCCTACTTTCCACCTCTACTAGACACATCAGACGTGGCAGAATGACTCACACCAATAGAGTTAAACCTCGACTGCATGAAACAAGCCACAACTGATCAAATTATGGACACATAGATCAAGAACACTCGCTAGCAGAAGATCCAGCTATATCGAGCTGTCAAAGCAGGCCAACTTCTTCACCAGGGAAAATGGCTCACCAGGGACCAAGTTCAACAGAATTTTCTTCATCTCATGGAGGAAATCAACGCAATGGGGACCATTTCTTCCTAAGGGGGGAGGAATTATTCAGGAGGATATTGGTGTCCACCCACCTATTCCTCTTGGACCCCCACCATTGTTTCTTTCAGTTTTCTAGTTTCCTTAATTGTAGCACAATTTACTATTTTTGGCATTTTTCGGGTCCTAAACTTCCAGAGACATTTTGAGGCCCTAAACGACGTTTTTTTGGCATCGAATGGTCGGGACATAATGAGTCTATTCCAAACTTGATTTCTGTTGTTAATGGATGTAGTCCTTAAACATATCTTTCTAAGGATGTATCATGCGCGTCAAATGGAGGTAGTATGCTAAAGTTACGACCCTAGGAAATTGATGTACCAAGTTACCCAATGGGGCCCACATTAAGGCGTTTCACCTCCTAGGGTTAGGTTTTTGGATGTGTAGGGTTTCCATTGTTTCTCAATAATATATAGGCCTTCGAGCCTCATTGTAACACAGAGTTCAGAGGCATGTAGCCTCCACATCTCTTCTCAGAGGTAAGTTACCAACACTCTAGCTAGTTTATTTCCATTCTGTATGTAAACAAGTTTCAATTATTGATTAATGAAATGAAGTTTTATTTCTGCTGCATATTTCTTTCTATGGTTATTTGTGTATTCTGTTGCATTCCTGCATAAATCTGGATCAACTAGCTGGTGACTCATCTCCCAAGTACACATCTCCTCCATTGTATTTTTCATATTCATAGAACCACTCCCTATGAGGGGTCATATAACATGACGCACCTGAGTCGATCAGCCATGTATCACATTCTGAAGGATTACCCATGGAATATAGGTACACATCCCCTCCTTCTTCTGAGGAGTTCTTCGCCTCTATGGAATAGGTATCCTAATATCCCTTTTCTTTCTCAACATTCTTAGATCTGCAATCCTTTTTATAGTACCCAAATTTACGACATTTCCAACACTTCCTTATTCCTTTTCCTAGGTATTTAGATCTACCCTTAGATTTAGATCTCCCCCCAGATCCTTTATTTTTGTTTCTCTCCTGGGGGCGACCTCTCACAGACAAGGCATCCATGCTATGATTATGCATGGTTTTTCACCTCATCTCTTCTGATAGTAGGGATGATACAATTTCATCAAATTTTAAGGTCACCTAGGTAGAACTACCTATTGCAACAATTAGGTTGTCCCAGGAATCCAGCAAAGAACGCAATAACGTAATACATTTATCTTCTTTATCCATTTTAATACCAACAGAGGTTATTTGACTTACCAGAGTATTGTAGAAATTCAATGCTCTGTTATAGTGTCATTTTTGTCCATTATGAGGTGAAACAACTTCTTTTGCAGAAACAACTTGTTCACAAGGGATTTTGATTGATACAAACTCCCTAGTTTTGCCCATAGCTTTACTGCACTATATTCACCAGATATGTTCAACAACACAGAGTCTGATAAGCACAATCATATTGTACTTCTCATCTTTCTTTCTAATTTATCCCAATCATATTGTGACATTGCAGTGGGTTTCGTACCCAGATCCACAGCAATCCATTGTTCCCGATCTACCAGAAGATCCTCCATTTTTAGCTTCCATAGCTCAAAATTTTGGCTGTTAAATTTCTCAATCTCAATTCTTGAAGTGCTCGCCATTCTCTTTCAATGCACAAATCAACACTGCAAAGCTCCCACTGGACCTAGGTTTATCATAGACCCGAGATCTATCAACCGCGTCGAACCCTTAGCAGCAAAGGCGTCCCCCTGATGCCAAAATCGAGCTTTGATACCACATGTAAGTTTTAAACATGTGCATAGAAGCAAATCATACATATTCTTTTAAACAAAATAGAGATCACAACACATCATTCACACATAAACATAGAGATTTACCCTAGAAACCCTTAACCGGGAAAACCAGAAAACCTTGGAGCCACACCTCCTATTTTCTCTTCATTACATTATGAAATACTCACAATACAAAATATAGGTATTCTGTAACATACAAATACCCTAATCCATTAACCCGGATTAGAAAAATACTCCAATCCATGCAGCGCTGACATGCGCACCTCCCCTCCATACGCACATGCAAAGAATATAACATATACCCAACACCCTACCATCCCGATCAATTTGAGAAGATTGAAGCGAGTTCTATGTCCAGTGTTTTCCTGAGGAAGTCAATGCTCCCTCTCTCCTGCACAACAAATGTCAACCATATCAAATTTTTTGCCACATGAGAAAAAAGATAAATGCTACAAAAAAATAGCAAGAGAAAATCATAGATCACAATGACACTAATGAAAACCCCCTGATAAAAATGAAGACAATCCAAGCAAGTTGAGGTCCACCTGCAAAAATGCCCAAGATAAATTCATCCTCTTGTAGACAAGACAATGATCCCCAAAATGTATAGATCTCATAACAATTTCTTCAATGCTAGGAAGCAAAAGAATTTCCAATCACCATCTAAGAACTCCATATGCAAAGGATATCTAAAAATATCCACAAGAAAAGTTTTTCTATTATCCAGATCCAAGAGCCAAAGACCCCTTACAAATGAGAAGCTCTCTGCTTTAAATAGAAATGAGAGAACCAAAATCCTAACCACTTTCAAAATGAGTGGCTAAGATTAAAAGATAAAAATATTCTAATCAATGGTTGAGATGAGCTCAACATACAATACATGGATCAATATAACCACAAAGTACCAAAGTGGACTAGATCACCCATAAAGAGGGTACCCCACTCAACAAGAAATAAATGAAGCACATGGTAGGTCCATGGAGTGTTAACTAACTCCCTCTAGGCGCCCCATGGCACAATAGAATAATAGAATATTTTTAATTTTTTGATTTTGTGCCTCCTTGAGGAAATCGTGAGCCTCCCAAAAGCTCAAGAAAATGATATAAAAATGCCCCAAAAAATAGGTGTGGGCCCAATCAGGTGCTACAACTACTGGAGAAGGTGCGGAGGACATCACTATCATCATCATGAATCATCCCATGTCGTTTCCTTGCCTCAATAGCCCAAATCTATTTCTTCAATAGCCATTTACTCATTTTTTAATTTTCCTCGGGAAATGTGAACCTGCCAAAACAGCCTCCTAGGGTGTCTGCATTATCCAACTGATCCCACTAGGCTCTCTAGAATGGGGGTACTATGGTACAATCAAGTGGCTTCATCCCTTATTCCCCATACAGTGCCCTAGGATATCCAATAAAAACATCTCCCTACTCAAACACATCATCATGTGAAGCAAAACTGCCTCAAAAGAGTAAAAAGAGCCTGACCATCTCTGCAAGTGCCTGGAACTAAAAAAAAACTATTTCATTAGACTCAGAGAGTCCAAATACATCTATGGTGTATACTCATACCCCTTTTCAGGTCTCTACCTGATCATCAACCATATCCAATAGACAATATAATCATCTGTAAATGACCAGATACCAATAATTTAACTCAGACTATCATCCATCTGCTGCAAGTGTTATAAGCCTAAGACATTTTCTACAAATCATTTAAGTAACAATCACAACAAGTAGCAGTCATCTCACTAGTGGTACATCAACTAAATACATATATAGGGTTTTATTTATTATTACTCAAACCAAACTATCAGGACTATACTCACTTCATAGTTGTAGTCAATTTTCTAGTGAAGGGTGAAGGCTGAAATTGACAAGGCTAGGGAAAAGGATGACTACCTACTTAACATCATGACACTTTGGATATGGAAAGGAAAAACTCACTATCACCACATGTCAGACAAAAACAACACAAGGAATGGTAGTGCCTCACAAATGGTTGAGTTGTTCAGAGAGTGCTTATTCAACTTAGGCATCATGTCTACATCAAGTTTGATCCAGTATCATTAGGACCATCAATTTTATTTCCATGGATTTTTTGGCCTATATGACCCTTTGGGACTTCACCAATTCTTAAAAGCACAGCTAATTGCAACTTTCATCTGAGACATATTCAAATTTATAAGGTCAACAATATTTGGATATAGCATATATTTAACCATTGCTTTTAGGACCTTTTCTTATACCCTTCAAGGGGTATTTTAGCATTTCATTTCTCTTGTCCTTTGCTCACATATGTTAAGAAACAATTTTTTTATAATTTTCATTTTCCATGGGCTCATATATAAACATTTCCAATACAAATAGTACACGAGCTTTCAGTTTTAGCCAACAACAGCTCAAGTGACCAGGGGGATTCTGGACAGTGCCAAACATCAGGATAAATGACCAGAATGATTTAGGCATACAATCCAACTTGCCAAAGGAAAATTCTATCACCAACTCAGAGCCGAGACACATTATGAACAGGGAAGTTTGTCCAACAAAGGTTCTAGCGGGTAAAGGTCCTCCATGACAAAAGTCAAGTAGTAAGTCGGGTTGAAAAAAAACTGGAAGGTGATGGATGGGTGTAGACAGTTAATATGAAGCCAACACTAGCAAACCAAAGCAATGGTGGGAATGAATACCTCTATTTTCCCTAAGGAGGGTAAAACCAATGAGTATAGATCAGGAACTTCCAAGTCTAAGTAGGGACATCAATACATAATACATCAAAGACCATATATTTATGACCGCCAAATCATGACACTAAATGCTAGCATATGTCACAAAAATGAATATAAGAGCAATAATAACCATAACAAAATATAATAAATTTCGAGTCATAACCATGAAATAATCCATCTGAACCATGATCTGTCTAATGAGAAACACTAAAACCAATCTGGGCATCATCAACTGCTCTGCAAATGACTAAATGGATACATCAATCCTCGAATCTGAGTGTCCTGAGACTCAGTCCTGACATGGGAGAGTATAATAGTCCACTAACAACATAATTCTCTGTCAAAATTGCTCATCTCAGCATCTCATATGTAAGAGATCTACCTGGAAAATGTAATGTATCTGAAAAATAGAATATGGTAGCTCAGCTACTATATATGTGATAACATGGCACTCAATGGTTATGCGCACTTGGACCCATCTTATGGGATTTTGTTGAACTTTGGATGCAGTTTTCAGTCAATGGTAAAAGAAACACATTGAAGGGATTACATTGAGGGTCTCTTAGCATCATTAGTTCACATCACAAGGAAAATATCCTTAATAAGAATTCACATGGTATCATCGCTCAGCTCCATTTCATTCAGATGCAAACTTCAGCGATCTCCACTACTCCCTTAGATCTACAACAAATTTTGGATTGATATGCATGTCTCTTTGTTGAACTAGTGGGCTTTCCACCTTCAAGTCTAGAGGACAATCATATTCCTTTCCTTCCTGGAAGTGTGCCTCACAACATCATTCCCAATTGCTACTTGTTTCACCAAAATATAGATATTGAGATGCTCCTTTAGGACTTACTGAAGCAAGGTATTATTCTCCCTAGTACAAGTTCATTTTCTTCACCACTTCTTCTTGTCCAAAAAAAAAGATGGGTCATGGCACCTCTGCATTGAATTTAGAGCACTTAATCACATCACAATCAAGGATAAGTTTCCAATCCCTATTGTTGATGAGCTTCTTGATGAGCTTCATGGTGCTCATTTTTTCTCCAAGTTGGATCTTGATTCTTGGTATCACCAAATTCAGGTTCATCAGAATGATATCCCTAAAATGGATTTCCGCACACATGATGGACACTATGATTTTTTGGTCATACCATTTGAACTCACAAACGTTCCTTCCACATTCCAGGAATTGATGAATAAAATATTCTAGCACTACTTGTGAAACTTCGTTCTAGTCTTCTTTGATGATATCCTCATCTATAGTAAAACATGGGTTGAGCATATTCAACATCTGGATCTTGTACTGCAACTTTTCTGTGATCATCATACCCATTCCAAATAGTCTAAATGTGTTTTTGGGGAGAAGTAAGTAGAGTATCTAGGGCATATTGTTGCAACACAAGGATTTCACATAGATCCTTCCAAAATCGATGCCATGAAAAATTGGTCGTATCCTCAGACACTCAAGAGCCTTCGTGGGTTTTTGGGATTAAGTGGTGTAAGTTTTTCAAGGATTATGGGAAGATTTTATATCCATTAACAACTCTACTAAAAAAAATATTCTTTTAGATTAAAACATGCTGCTGAGTGTGCATTTGACAAACTGAAACAAACTATGTGTACCACGCATGTTCTAGCTATGCCTAATTTCTCCAAGCCCTTCACTATTGAGAGTGATTCTTGTGACAATTGACTTGGTATTATTCTCCTTCAAGATGAACATCCCATTACTTTCGCTAGCAAATCCCTTTCAAGTAAGAATTTAGCTGCATCTACATATGACAAGGAAATTATGCCTATTTTGCATGCAGTGTAAAAGTGGCAGCCATACCTATTAGGGAATTATTTTTGCATCAAGACTTATCACCATAGTCTAAAATATTCCCTGTAACAACATGTCTCATCCCCAACAAAACATAAATGGGTTATAAAACTCATGGTTTATTACTGTGATATCACTTAGAAGAAGGGTAAGGACAATATTGTGGTAAATTCTCTTTCTTGCACACGCATTTGATGACCACATTTCTCCTTTTGCTATTTCTATTCCTATTCCAAATTGGTTACAATCTGTTCAACAAGGATATGTCAATGACTCTTGATTGTATGGAATAATACAAAAATTTTCCAATAACCCTTCTATTGTACCACATTACTCTTGGGATTGTTCTTCTCTGAGATATAAGGGTTGTCTAGTGATTCCCTAGAGAACATATCTTCAACGGGCTGTCTTCTATGAACTCTATTATTATCCATCGATAGGGCACTCTTATTTCCTAAGAACATATGACTAGGAACGATGTAGCTTCTTTTGGAAGGGGGTGAAATGAGAAATTCAATAGATGGTGGCTGAATGTGATACATTCCAATGCCACAAGGGTGAAACGACACTCCTTCCTAGATTGCTTGAACCCTTTCTCATCCCTACAAGGATTTGGATAGATATTTCGATGGATCATTGAAGGGATCCCTAAATCTAGAGGGAAGATAGTAATCTTGGTTGTGGTTGATTGACTCTCCAAATATAGTCATTTTTGTGCTCTCGACCATCCATATACTGCCTCCTCAGTCACCCAAAATTTCATGGACCAGATATTTCGTCTTCATGGAATCCCTTCTTCCATTGTCTCAAACCGTGACAAAACTTTCACAAGTCATTTTTGGACAGAACTATTTCACCACACTGGCACCAAACTGAATATGAGTTCAATATATCACCCATAAACAGATGGTTAGACTGAAGTTATCAACAAATTTTTGGAAACTTATCTTCACTGATTCACCTTTGAATAACAACATCAGTGGGAAAAGTGGCTCCCTCTTGTTGAAAGGTGGTACAATACTTCCTACCATACTTCATCTAAAATGACTCCATATGAAGCAGTTTATATTTAGGAACCACCAATGATCCTTCCATACACCCCCAATAATTCACCATTTCAGGCAGTTGATGTGGTTCTTCGAAACCGAGATCATATTCTTCACATTTTGCTAGAAAAACTTCACATGGCCAGAAACCGAATAAAACAACAAGTTGATCAACACTATTTTTAGTGCACTTTTCAAGTCGATGATATGGTTTTTCTTCATCCACAACCTTACAAGTAATCCTCCTTGAAACTCAAAGGGTTTCATAAGATAGCTCCAAAGTTATATGGGCCATATAAGTTTCTTCAAAAGATTGGGTCTATTTCTTATAAATTGGAACTTCCTCCTTCTCGCATTCACCTAGTATTTCATGTCTCTTGTCTTAATAAAATAATTGGCACCAACATTAGAGCACAAACTGTTTTACCAGAATTGAATAATGAAGGATCCATCATTTTGGAGTCGGAGGCCATCCTCAATAGGTGCACTCTTCAGCTTCGCTCTTGATCCATCACATAGGTATTAATTTAGTGGCACGACATGCAACCATAGGATTCTACATGGGAATCACTCCTTCATATTCAACAATAATTTCCACAACTAAATTTTTGAGGATAAAGATTTTCTAAGAGGGAGGGGATGTTAGGAACCCGTGTCAACCCTTCTCTTTACTTCGTTAGTATATTTTTGTTGGACACATGCATTGTATGTCGTCCCACGAGTATATTATATTATTCCACATTCATGGGGAGTAATACTTGTTTAGATTATACTTATTATATAAGTACGTGGTGAGGCCAATGAAGGCATCCACGAGTTATTTGTATTGAGATCACTCAAAGGATGTTTCCCCTTCAAAGTGGCATGCGATCAATAAAATTATTTTCGTGCTATGTTATTTTTGTTTTATTGTGCATTTTAATTATTTATTGCATAAGGCTTCTCACAGGTTGATACTCATCCATGGGTCCCTAGTTTATGGTTGTAAATCTTCACTTTAAGCAGGAAGGTAAAAAAAAATCTATGGGCTATGGATTGTTATGATCCTCTTTGGTGGTCTAATGGGGGCCTAAAGGGCCCATTTAGAGTAATAATAGTGGATTCCATTTAATGTAAAGTGGACTAGGTCCATTATGTTTGTTATTATTAAATAAATACCACTATGGTAGTTAATATAGAATAAATGTAATGGGGCCTCATTTAAAAAGGTCCACTAGGTAGTTAATTGGTTATTATTGTTAGATCTCTCTTATTATCTATAAATACAGATAGTGTCCTCCTTATGAAATATGTTTTGAGTATATTGTTATTGGATATTATCTCATATTTGGTTACCCCCACAAAGAGGAATTGTAGGAGTGGATCCCTTTTATAAAAGGATAAATTGTAAGGTGTTTCCCTACCTTAAGGTTTTTCATATTAATAAAGTTGGATCATGATATCTTCTATGTGATCACATGCAAAATATAAGGTATAAAACAATTGGTAGTAGAAAATGCAACTAAATTTGGAATGTTGGGTACAATTTCCAAATCCTAGTATCACAAAGTTCCTAGATAGTTTATTTTGTATTGCTTTATCATGGTGCATGGTATGTGTTTATTGGTTGAAAGCATAACACAACTTGAACTAAAGATCACGGTTGTTGCAGTGAAAGACAATGTGTGAGAAGCTCAAGACATAATCAAATGTGATATGATTGTTTCAATGCTATAGGAACCATGTTGGTGTTTCTCCCTAGTCTGTGCATGAGTAATAGACCCTGAGGATACATGACATATAGTGAGTCTTGCAGGAGGTGGTTGTTGAAAAGAGTTTGGTTGGTGTTTGTCACCAAATATTTGTTGAATGAGTGTTAAACATTACATATACTTGTTATGGGACAACTGGATATATGAAATTGATGTGACGAAGTTACAATGATTGTATCCATTTGTATCCTCTCCATTTGAGGATTCGTTGTTATAAATGAAGTGTTTTGTATTTTTTTTGACACACTAGAATATAGAGACATATTGATACTAGATTGTTTATCTCATTTGAGAGTTTCTTCTACTATATTTTTTTTTCATAACAAGATGCATTTTGTCAGTGTTTTGTGTTGCATTGGGTTAAGAATATATTTAAGAAATTTCGTATTCCTAGCTCATATTTTTAACATGGAATCATGATAAAATAATCGAGATTAATATTTCTCATGGGAGGTCCATAGGATTTTTTCAAAGTCATTGATTATGCCATTGGCCCTATTACAATGATGGAGAAGTGACCCATTTTGGTGGATTGTTGGTCTAGTTGTGTGGAGATAGAAGAGGCCCAATCAAGGAGGAAGTTGATGATGCGTTTATTGTACAAGCTTGTAATGTGCCCTAATTTTTTCTATGGAACACTAAATTGGACTAGGGGGATGCATTGGCCTAAGTCACATGGTAAATTCATGAAAAATTATCAAGGTGGTTCAAATATTTGTATAGTTTGATATCCAAGTTGTGAAATGATGCAACATTAGGAAAAATTGGACAAGGAGGGCACATAAGGAGGTTGAGTTGGGCCCCACATGAGTTGTAAAACCCTCAAATTCAAATTCTAAAGTGGAATTAGATACAATGGACAAGGATGGATTATTAGTGGAGGAATGAGTCCAAATATGTGGTGTAAGTCCCATCCAAGGTGGAAGGAATCCTATCATGGAGACAACTAATGTGTTTTAACTCCCTGAGATAAAAATAGAAAATCTATGAAAACATGTGAAATCTATGACAAGAATTGGGTCATATGAATGACAACCTATGACATGTTGCAAGTCCTAAATTTATCCAAGGAGGGCGCTAAAGGAGAGGGGTGGGCCCACATGCTAGTGTAACTTCCCCAAAATCAAGATAATATTCTCTAACTCAAATTTCCAAGGAAGATGAAGGTATTTTTTGACCAAATAACATTAGAGAGGAATTAAATGTGTCCCAAGGTGTCATTATCATATAAAAATAAAATTTATTAATATTTTATTAAAGAATTGTGAGAGAGTTCTAGAATGAGGGTAAATGCTTCATGAAGATTTATAAAAAGGGTGAAGACACAAGTGAAGGGGATTTTAGTAATTTTGATTTTGTGATATTGGAGAGATATTGTTGATTTTTATATATTTGGATATGAGCCCCTTTCTATCTTGGGATATGTTCGCCTTGTAATTGTAAACTGGTTTTAGTTGTGAAAGATTCCTCCCTACTAGTAGAGAGGATGACATCATCTATATCTCTTCATTGAGATTCATAGTTGATTACCTGAGAGGGGAAGTCACCTTCAAATATCTCTATATATGATATTGTATATTTTTATGTTCATGTTCAATAGTTGGGTCTAATTCCTAATGGTGTGTTCGAGTTCTAGTTGAAGCAGTGTGAAGTTTGTGGTGTTTCGAGACAACAATATTTGTATTGTTTCTTAATTGAGGAGGGCACACCTGTGGTCATCCAGATATTTTTGGGTATGTCATAATGGATGATAATCATTGATATTTGATGGCGGGATAAACCTTGGTTGCATATCTGAATTTTTGGATCAAAATATTTCTTGTGGAGGGGGCAATAGTGGAAAGAAATCACTCATTTAGAGAAGTAACTCTCTGTAATTCCAAAAATGATATTCTACAGTTATTTACTAATAAGTTGTTGTTCATACACTCAATGATGTGCAAAATACTAAATAAAAAGTGCATGCAACATTTCCATGCCCAAATGTCCTAAAATATAGCATATCTGGAGATATTATAGGGTGGAAAGTTTCAGAAAGAAGTTGTACACTTACCACTGATAAATAAGATGATAGTACTCCAGAGATATGCTGCATGCATGTGGTGCTGAATAGGGAATATAATGGTGCTCCCTTCCTGCTGTTGATGCCCAGCTACAAGGAGGCTCTCTCCCGATGAAATGTGACATTTTTTTACGAAGGAGAAGTCTGTTGCTATTGAGACCTTGTGGGGATGATAGTCTCTCCTTCTTGAATATATAGAAAGGTGCATGCAGAGGATATAACTCCTCCAAGACCCCTAGCGAATTGTTTTTTGGAGAGGGTGGCGTCTCCTCTTCTACTAGGAATCTACTGCTAGATTCCCTGAATGTGCTGGTAATGAGTTGATGATCACCCAGTGTGATGTGATAAGCTCACTGAGAGATATGGTGATAACATGCTGAGGAAAGATTGGTCTGAAGGGTCCTAATGAATCCTTCTGGGGTTTTCCAGCTATTCCCTAGCTATAAAATGTGAACTTGCAAATAGATAGTCTATTGGTGTTGGATCACCGAATACAGAAGGATGCAGTGAATGTTGATAGTAGACCTGGATGGCCTACACTGAAAGATATTAGGGAAGACAGATTTCACTGCTAAAACCCTTGTTAGATGAAGACGTCGTCTTCAATTCCAACTGCTTCTACTGCACTTGTTGTTGCTGCTCAAAAAATCCGAATCAATAATAATAATCATAGATGCCTACATTGGTCCAATAACCCTTCTTAAATATATTAGGGTTTTCATGTAACTTTTAGGGTTTACGATTCACTTTTGCATGCATGCAATTCCAATTTCATGATGACTTTAATCCTAGAGAAATAAATATTTTTTTATCATACTGATGACTTTTATACTAAAGGAGTGTCTCTTTCTGTTCTAAGCATCAAATGTCCTCAGTTAATTCCCTTTTATGCAGTACCTGTTTGAAACTATGGGAGTTAAGTATGTTAGCGGGTGTTTTGGTGCTTAATTAGAAGAGTACATTACAATCCTCCCCGCTTGAGATTGCTTGTCCTCAAGAAACTACAAACTAGGATGCTGCAATACCTTCTCACTACAACAAATCCTAGAATTAGCGTCCTTTTTAGCGTCCCTTTTTAGTGTAATTTGTTTTTTACATTGAGTGGTCAAACTAGACGCTAAATGGGACATGTCATGGACAAAACTTAAAGCGTCTCAAAAAACGTCTTTTTTTGCTTCCTAGATAGCATCCTTTATGAAGTCCAAAATAGCGTCTATTTTTTTGCTTCCAGAATACCGTCCAAGTTTGCTTCCTAAACAACGTCAAGGTTTTCTTCTTAAATAACGTCCTATTTTGCTTCCTAGCGAATATCCGCTTTTGCTTCTTAAATGACATCCCCGTTAGAGCCATATTTGCATCCTCAATAGCACCATGTTAGCATCCAATATTGCATCCATTTTTGCTACCACTTTAGCATCCCATTTTGCACCATGTTTTACTTCCAAATATGCATCAATTTTCGCTTCCAAAATTGCACCAATTTTTGCTTCCTTTTTTGCATCGTGTTTTTCTACCAAAATGACGCCAAATATTTCCTCTATTGTTGCACCATATTTTGCTTCCTATGTAGCGTCATGTTTTGCATCCAAAGTAACGTCTTATTTTGCTATCATATCAACGCCATGTTTGGCTTCTTCATTAGCGCCATGTGTTGCATCCTTTTAAATTCCTAGTTTCGCGTCTTATTTTGCTGCCACATCAATTCCATGTTTGGCTTCATCATTAGCGCCATGTGTTGCATCCTTTTTAATGCCTAGTTCCACATCTCTCATTTTTTGGTCACTAATTTAGTCGTTTTTAGTAATTTTATATACAAATTTTGGTCACTTATCTGTCATTGTTTGTTCACTTATCTCTTATTTTTTGGTTACTAATTTAGTTTCTTTTAACTAATATTATAATGTCATTAGGGCATGGAGGAATCAAACCACCAACCTCCTGCTTGTAAGGCAGACGCTCTTCCATTGAGCTAGAACCCTTTAAGAATTTAGGAACCTAACTTACAAAGTCCTCTATAATGGTAAAATGGATTAATACACAACTGAGTATCTAATGGTCGGCAAAGGATGATAGGTTGTATAAGTTCACAATATATGATCAAGCATGTTATGAAATCCATAAACCTTTTCTAGGAATTTTGAACAAAACTCAAGAAATTGGTTGAATAGGATTGCAAAAATCACTATTGCCTAGCAACCATTATGTTTGTTTAAGGCTTGATATTTAATAATAGTCCATTAAGAGACCCATGATAAGAGGACATGAAGACACATCCTTAAATGAGAATACAATGATATTCAAGAAAAATAACCATTGTTTAGACCATGTTGCAATAAGAGGGTACTGCTGTGATTTTAAGTCATCAACACACTATATAATGATGATAAAGCTTGGAAAAAATGATTGTAAGAAACCTCAGTTCAAAAATACCTTTATTTTCAAGCGAGAATAGGACTTGTACATAGCTGGAAATGATTGTTGTGTATGATTTTGACACTCAGAAATTTTATATCAGCACTTGACTCTTAGAAAATTTTGACACTTACTAATGATACAAGATTGGAATTGATTTGATATTTGTTTTTATTACAGTAATGTTTGAAGGATTAATGTTTCACCGCAATGTGCTAATCTCAAGTGATCTCAATGAATGTTTTCAACATTTATGAGTCATTAACATTTTACTCTTTGCACGGTACTTTGTGATCCTGAGATTTATTAAGTATAGAAAATGTTGAATTACAAATTTGAGAAATGGAGTTATTTCAATCCTTAGAAAAAGGTGGTTAAAATGAACTGAAACAACTTCCACTTAAAATGAAGGACAAGATACTGGAGAGTAATCACATCCTTGACTTGTTTGAAAAGGATAGTGTCAATCATGTTTAGGGAATTTAAACAAACTCATGTATTTCCTAGTCTACAAGAGAATTGAAAACCATCCAAATTAAATAATTACAGGAATAATTGATGGAGAAAGATGAGAACCTTGTGGTGAAAGCAATGAAAATCTATGCTTAGCTTTGGCAGTTACTATGCTTAGCTGCCAAATGTTGGAGATCTCTTTGGTACATGTGTTTCATATCAAGCAAATTCTTTGGATGGTTAGTTAGAGACATGAAGGTCATCACACTCAATAATTAAAAGGAAGTGCATTTAGTGACAACGTCTCAGTCACTCACTTTAGCGTGAATACAAGCGTGGCTATAACATTTTAAAGTGAGCACAACCATATTTACGCACCCACCTCCAAAAATAGTAGCTACTCTTCCCAAAAAGGTGTCTCTTATAAGATAAATGGAACCTCCAAAGGAAGCAGGAAATGGTGTTAATCCAAATCCTTAATAGTGGAAACGATACTACCAAAGGATTTCCAAGTGAAAGTGGGAAATTTGCGGGCTTCTTTGATAGAAATCAAAGGTGGAGGTCATGCAGAAGCAGTTGAAACTAAGTTGAATGGACTCCAATGTGTGCTTAGGAACATGAATGCTAAAGTGAGAGGTTGCTTCTTCTAAATCTAGAAATTAAATTCTCTTGCCCTCTATTTCTTTCCCTTAACTACCAATCAACATAATTTGTTGAAGTACTTCAGAAATAGCCTTTGATTAGAAGATGATGGAAAACTATTCCTAGGTTAAAGTTTTAGCTCTAGATAAAAGGCCCTCTATTTTATTTTATTCATAATATCTAAATATAATGGGGAGCTAAACGGATCCATGGTTACATGTTGAAGGACATATTTCAAAGAGTACAATTGACCTACAAAGAAAAAAAAATTGAATTTTTTTTATTTTTATACAAAAAGAGATTTTTTACTGCAAACTAACATAAATCATGTAGAAAAATAAACAAACTTCTAATCAAATTCGCTATATTTGCAATAAATATTATTCTCATCTTGACTGTATTTGTAAGCCAGTGCAAAAGATGCTCAAATTTAAAACCATTTAAACTAAATAAATGACTAACCTTCCTGTCAATCCAAATGTTTTGATGTAGTGTATCAAATCTTGTGTCGTGTCATGTCCTTTGAGGGTACAAGCCATGCAAATGTATAAGCTATACTATATGAGTTTACATCCTTTCCTATAGTCACCTGCAACATATCATGCCATTCCTTGCATGCATGATCATGATCAGCACAACAAGTATGAAAGCCATTGCTAAGAGACTCATGTGGATTCCACTCACCCACCCATTTCCATTTGAGAACTTAACCACATTACTTATAAATCTAATTACCTCGGTCTTCCACTAGCACATGAATATTCCAACCAATATGACTCAATTTTAGCTTAGTCGTGAGGGCTGAAAACATTCAAGCTCAGCTCACAATAATTTTCTAGGATGAAACTTGACCATAGAAGGAAAGGAACCTATATGACCATAACATTATTTTAAATCACTTGGTTTTATTTTAGTTCTGTAATAAGCTGCAGAATTCAAAAAAACTTGGAGGCTGCCCGACATTGGTGTGGAGATGAATGTGACCATGACAATAAACACGACCTCATATGTGCATGTTCATGTACATGCAGGAGAACAGGAAACCAGGTGGATTAACTCAATATTCCAGTTCAAGATACCTTTGACAATGAATTTCCAAATGCAACTTCAAATGAAAAAAGATATTAATCAAATATCAAGAGAATATTGCCTTCTTTAGAGCTCGTGCAAACTGACTAGCTTGAGTATCATTATTTTCTGGCTTATTCTAGCTCTTAGCAATTTGTGACAATACATGAAGATGGACCATTAATATCTCCTTTGAATGAATTTCATCCCTGTGCACCCTGTCATCCCTGTGCATAGCTTGAATTAGTTTTAAGGATGAAAAATGCCCTTGACATGGAAAACTAGACACGGTCAAGAACATCTTCTAATAGTGTAAGAATTCTAAACACTGTCAAAGTATTGTGCATGGTCATCTAGGAAATTCTCTTGTCAAACTCAAATTCTTAAACCAAATAGTTAGAACAAATCAATAGTATACTTGAAGAGCAAAATATTGAGGATACACATGAAAAAACATACAAACAAAATTTAAAGCCAACCAACATACAATGAGGGTGGATGAGACAAACATGTTGCATAAGTAACAAATTCCAGAGTATAAGATTCACTGTCAGAAAGGCATGTTCACAGTTGATTATTCCACCCATAAAGGAAAAGTCAAATAAAAGAGGATAAAGCAAAAGCAGAAAATCTGAAGGAAAAGCCATCGGCCATGGTATAAAAATCAATGTATCCTAAAAGCAGAACCTTTGAATGTGTTGACTTGTAACCTATTTGTTTGAAACTTCGTAATGAGGACTAAATTGACATCTTTTGGAAAACAAATATGACAATACATGTGTAAGAATCCTATCTAGCATAGCTCTTACATGTTCAAAGTTCTGGTTTTGAAGTTCTTGAAGTTGTGAGATTCAAATATTATCTTTTGCTTTGCAATTTTTCTTTTCATTTCACTCTATCATTCCAAGGACAAGACACCCATCATAAAAAACAATGGATTTTCAAGTGGGTTCAAGGGAAATTTCGTAGAATATCCGATTGTTGGTTTTCAAACTTAGTTGCAGATTTATAAGGGGGATATTTTATATAAGCAATAAAACGTTGATTTTAGGCTATTATTTTGGTCAATTATTTTTTTTGTTGTGCAACTTTCATTGCAGAAATAGGGGAATATTATCACAGATTTACAAATTTTGTGTTTTTTAAACACATTTAATCATAAATCTGAAGTTTATACTACTGATTTGAAGAAGAAAGTGCAGATTTTGAGTATTCTATTGCATATTTGAGGTACAATTTCTCCCCATGAAATTAAGGTTGAAGTCTCAAATCATCTAGGGAACCCCCTCAAATTGGCAAGCACCAATTCATAAGTGAGAGGAGGTTTAATCAGTGACATGGACCTATTCCCTGATACTTATGACACCTTTTGGCTCTTTGGTTCAAAGGTATTTCCGAGCAATAATAATTAGCACTTTCTCCAATCTTGGATGAATGAAATATTCTCAAACAAGAAAGTTTGTACATAGAAGAGAATAAATTAATTGAGGTGGCATAGTTTTGAAAAGAAAATATATATATATTAATTATGTGTGGAAAATAAAAGTTTTCCAATTTCAAAAAATGATCAATGAAAATGGAAGTCACGAGAGATAAAGAATTGATAAATATTAAAAAAAATGAAAACTACAAGAGGACATTAATTCTAAGAACTGTTGCTTTTTGGAAATAGGAACAAATATTTATTGTAAGCAACAGGGATGTGTTTAGAAAATGCAATATCGACTTGAGAAAACAATTCTAAGTTGAAATATATACACATGTATTTATTACTGAGAAATACACTCACATCAACAAAGGAATATATTTGGAACTTTGCAAATTTGTATTACCTGTAACAACAATAGAAATAGGTGTTTAAAATGGGATTTCAAGTGTACCTTCAGGTCTAAGTCTGATAGTTTGTTACAGGTTCATGGTACAATGATTTAGGAAATTTGAAAATTTTAAACTTCTAGTCTTCCAATTGATATTTACCGAGTCTATGATTACGCCGAAGGTGTATTTTATAGGACTATATGTCTACAGCTTTCATCGTCGGCCATGCATTTATGATACAACGTGTGCTTTCTTCATCATAACGCCATGACGTCACCTGCCTGTGAACCCTATTCTTGATCTTCTTGCGTGTGCTTTTTTCATCAGACCGCCACGATGTCACCTTCCTGTGAACTTATTCTTGATATTCTTGATCTGAGGAGAGGACATGCCATTAGTTAATCTGATTATTTGATGAAAAATAATTGTCAATGTCCATATTTGTATGAGTTGCACAGGATAAGAAAATAGGTGAAAGTAGTCTATATCTTTGTTGACTTTACAGCCCAAATTAATGGATGGGTATAGTAAGTTCATATTAACATAGTTTCTAAGGGATAACATCAATAGCTTGTCATTCAACAATACTTGAAAGAGAGGAGGATGAAACCGTAATAAATATTCATAGAATTCAAGAAACATTTAAAAGAGTGGAGGATGTGACTCCGATTATTTGTCGTGGCTTTCAAGATATAATCAGGAAAAACGGGCCTAGGGGCTAGAATGAAATGAATTTTCATCATATAATAATATAATCCAGAGTATTATATATGTCAATATAGGATGGGAGTAAAACAATTTGTCATGAATTAGAACCCAAAAAAATTTGTAAACTTACAGAATACAAAGAACTAGAACAAACTTTTCAGTAAAGTAGAAAGGTCACAAAAATAAAATAAAAAGGATAAATACTGCTTTTAGCATACAAATTCAAACCCAAGAACCATCTTGCAATTGGTTGAATAGAAAAGGAAAATATTGGAGAAATATTGAATTAATAGAACTGCCTAAAACCCTCTTGACTTTAATATTTGATTCAAAAGTTACCATACAATTGCAATGCATACTTCACTATATATCTTCTTAACAAATTAACAATTAGCATATTGGAAATGGTATAGTTTGACAGACCAAGTTAGTTTTCTTAGTAAGTCAACTGCTTATTTGAATATTTGACAAGAGAAACAATTGACAAGGAGATAACCTACTAGGAGCAGCTGGTTGATAAGGAGCTGGTGCTAGAAATGGCATCCAATGGGTATTAAAAACCCCTGGACCAGAACCATGTGCAACCAAAGGAGTTGTATTATAATTCAGCAAAGCAACTTGCAACAATCCCATGCTTGCAAACTACATAACAGTGTTAGACACCAAGATATCTCAGCACATGAAGCATGACAAATCATAGCATTTATACTGGTTAGAAAATACAACCTTGCTCAATGATTTAGAAAAGATAAATGGAAAGCAAAAAGAGTAAGGATATTATCAACTACTTCTATAAAGTAATTATAAATGGATAAGCCTTTCACTAATTTAACCAAGTTTCAGATCACAGAAGAACCAATGGTAACATAATGCATAAAAATAAAATCAGACCAATCTTGTTAATTGTAATGTTCCAAAAGTCGATCTCTACATAAATTTCAATTTTGTCCAAAGTTCAAACCCAACAGTAATACTTTGGAAGGTCACAAATCTGCAGGATCAATCAGACTAGTGCCAATTTGGCTGGTTGGCTTAATTAAAAAATAGGTATCATGTTTATAGGCTTAGTAAAAAACAAGGTGTTCGGACAGTAGGGGATTTTGAAAAATAGGTTTGCTGGGAGGTTCGTGAACTTCAAAGTCGGGAAATAAAAAAATAAAAAAATGTCAATATATGGCCATTGTCTCTTTTAAACTTTTATTGTTTTTATGGGTGGGATCCCAGCAGCATGAAGATTAAGGTGGTGGAACCTCTAGAAAGAAAATACAGTGTCTGGATTGGAGGGTCTATTTTGGCTTCTCTGAGTACTTTCCAGCATGTATGTACTACAAGTTCTAGTTACTTCATTTTGAGCATTGTATGTTGTTTATTGATTGTTAATTTGANTGGAGGGGCTATTTTGGCTTCTCTGAGTACTTTCCAGCATGTATGTACTACAAGTTCTAGTTACTTCATTTTGAGCATTGTATGTTGTTTATTGATTGTTAATTTGATCACATAAAAAGTTTTGGATTCACCTAGAAATCTGCACTTGTCATGTGGATTTCAGATGTGAATTTCAAAATCAGAATATGAGGAGTTTGGCCCCTCAATTATTCACAGGAAGTGCTTCTAGAGTTTTGGACGTTTGGTACTTCTATCTAGGAGAACTGGATGCATGTGCCTTGATTTTTTTAGTTTATATGGAGGACTAGCATTGTAAAGAGAGAATTTATGTGTTTACTTGTACACACTAACTTTCCTGAGTCAGCTTTGAGGCTTCCGTTGTTTATTGCTTTGGATTCATGAAATAATTTGAGCCTATGCTAAAGGATTGCATTGGAATCCTTACATTGGCCAAATTCAAGTTGTCTTAGTATTTTCCACCTTGTTGTGCTTAATTCATTATGTTTTCTTATATATATTCATATGGATTGGGAAACTTTTAGCATGTGTGAAATGTCTCTGTATGGTTGTCACTATTGTAAAAGGATGATATATGTCAATATTTAGGAGTGACGTTGTAGCATAGCCACATAGAAGTTATTTCCACATGCATGAAGACCAAAGTTAGCTCAAAAAAAAAGAGTACAGGTTAAATATGATTCAACAGGTAAGAAATTTGCCATACAATATAAGTAGAAACATTACAATAGTCATTTCTAGGTTTGGTTTCTTGAATCTATTAATTTTAAGCTTTTGAATCACAGGTGTCATGAAGTACAAAATAGTTATTTTGCAGGAGTTATGGAAGTAGATGGAAAATCTAACCTATGTTTGATCAGCTACCAAGGACATATATAGGGTAATCATCTAAATGTTGGGCTCCCTTCACACATTGGATTGTTCTCTTTGGTGCTTTATATGTACCAGAATCTCTGTTCTTCCCAGAAGTGGAATATGATA
Source organism: Pseudotsuga menziesii (assembly GCA_001517045.1). Lineage (NCBI taxonomy): Eukaryota > Viridiplantae > Streptophyta > Pinopsida > Pinales > Pinaceae > Pseudotsuga > Pseudotsuga menziesii. The sequence goes on from LPNX011218947.1 coordinate 26,503, forward strand.
TGGACCTTCCTGTATGTGAAACTTGCATCAAGAACATACTTAAAGACAATAGATAACAGTGCATATCAGTAGCTCCGAAGATAGGGGAGACTAAGCATGTCCATAACAGGATAAGTATTAACTATTGAAAAGGAAACAACATGCTGCACATCCCTTACAAATTTGTTAGCATGAACAGTCTATGCATAGACTGCTGCACCACATCAAATATGCATCATTGAATTTATAATTATGAATCATGATTCATAATTTATGAAGAAATCTGAAATATGCATGTATGATGTGACTGTGACATATTTTTTATAATATAAATAAATAAATAAATATATTTATAGTACCCCCAACCTAACCAAGTACCATGTTTCAAAAAGTGGCGTCCCCGTCCCGTATCCAAGTTTCCTAGTAACTTAGCCAAAAACATTCATTATACACTGCAGCCTATCCCATTACTACATGACTCTCTTGTACCCAACATTTGTGTTGGGTCAAATGGTCATTGTATATTGTATATTGTCAAGTTATCTTCTATTGGAATGATTTATAGGGCCCTCGGCTCAGGTCGTGGAAACAATGGCGATCCCTTGCTCTAGACTTTGGGCCACTGACCTCTGATTGTCCTGCAATCATGGAGTTGCGTACATTTATTCCCAACACCAATATGTTTAAGATGAATATTGGGATGCCTGTGCCTTTTTATAGGGATTAAGAATGGATTTTTCATAAAATATCCATTCTGTATGATTCTCATTGTCTCTATCGAGTCTATCCATCTCTTCATCAGAGGCACACCCTATCCTTAGTGCTTAATGCAAGGTGAGCTTTGCAAATTTTTGAGGTATGGTGTGTTCATCTTCTACACAATATTTGGTTGGTGTGGCTTTTATATAAGCCACATGTTTTTTCTTGCTTGGTTATCTATCAGGGGATTCCATCTAAGGCCAAGTTGGCAAAGACTAGCCTTTCAGATGGTGTATGTCCATTGTGTGTCAATGATAAAAAATGGTCAAGCATATTTTATGCAGTTGTCAATTTAGCAGGTAGCGTTGGAGTTACATTGAGGATCAAGATCCTGGGTTGTTCAAAAACAAGCTACATTGGAGATGTTTTGGGGGATGGGCGAGCCCTTATATGGGATTTCTTCCTTGGGAAAGCCCTTGTGATATGGAAGCTCAGGTACAAGTATGTGTTTGATCAAGAAATAAGTGTTATGTCTTCCTTTGTTGCTTTATGGAAAGATGAGGTACATCACCAACTATAGTCTATTGGCTAAGGGAGTCTTGTTGATCAATGAAGCCAGAATTATGGCTTCTTATCTGTACTCTGACTTTATTTCTGTTTTAGCTAACTTGAGGAAGAGGTTTTGATAGGCATTATATATACCCTTCCACGCCATGCACTTTTGTTTGTAAATATATTTATGTGAATATAAGATGTATTATTCAACAAAAAAAATGGTTTTACCTTTCAGGTAACAGATTTAACAAATTACCCAACTAATGACCGAGTCGTGTATACCTTATCATTACTTAATGTTAGACGTTACCCCACAGATAAACACCCATACAAGTTGAAAAAGGAAAAAGAACACATAAATTGTGAAATGCAGTTGAAAATTTTATAAAAAAGCTTATCAAACATAGAAATATAGAAAACTAGCCAGGCAAGCAGAGGAGGTGAATAAAGGGAAGACATAAAAACGATTGGTATACAAACTATTTGACATAATTATACTAAAGCACAACAATAAAATACAGTAAAATAGGATCAACTTACCACAAATGCCCGCATCAAAAGGTTATAATGAAACACCTTCTACTGTGGGGGCGGTTCCCTCACGCAAAAGGTGATAGAATCTCATGGAATATATTATTTGTTTAATTAATTGAATCCTCAAGATTGGTAGAACTTTCGACGTTTTGAAACTGAAAATGGTGAAATGCAAGAAAACCTAACATCGTGGGAACACGTCGTCATTCAAGCCACGTGGTATCACTAACTTTACTTACCCACTTTTCCCTGCATCATTTGCAGCACGATTAGCGAGTAGAGACACACATCTTCATTGCAAGGAGTGGTCCTCACAAACGTATTCTCTTAAAGAAGACCATGTAAATTATCTTGAATTTTCGACAAACACAGAACGTCCACGGGATGATTAAGACTCTATTGACTTGCAAATATATGATGACATCAAGGAGAAATGTCCAAAGAGTGATTGGGGAATCATCTCAAGGAAAAGAGATTTTAAAGCGTCACAAATTATTCTTCGATATCCACCAATTATTCTTTATTATCAACCATGATATGTAGATGCTTTGTAGTATTTTTGTTCAGTTCTGTAGAGTCGCATTTCAAAATTGAACCGTTCCGAGCCCTTTCCGAAGTGTAAAAGTTAAAATCGACTTTCAAAAAAAATTAAAATCTAAAGTTTAGGGGCAGAATATATATCAACATTTCAAAAAAAAGGGTTACATTTGAAATTAGCCATCTATATAAAATTCTCAAGTTGTTGAAATTCTTATACTATAAAGTTTAACTCATCATTCAAAATATTGGAGATATGATCAAAGATAATCACTCACTCACTCATGCAACGCACTCACAGCGTAGTTGTGCAAGATAGCAAGTAATCATGGATGACTACGAGGCACTAGCCATCGAGATGTGACTATGACTTTCAAGTCACTTGTGGATGCAATCTGAAGTGTGACAATGTGTCAACAACTATGGCTATAACAAAAAAGAACAATTACTAGTCTACTACTAGGTCTGAAACGAGCTCAAAACTTTGTGCCTACTACCTATGTGAACCTCGCTACCAATGCCCACTCTTTTTTCGCCAAAATGAAATTGAAAAGGCCGGTTTAATAAGTCCTCCTCTACAAGACTTCATTTCTTGCATGAATATTGTGGACTCACGACAACTATAAAGAACACTCGATGTCATGCAAATACAAATAATGGCATGTATCTAGGATCACAAAATGTGCAGAAGTCGATTTATGCATTGCTATAGAGAGGTGTCATTGGGCACATGATATGGAGAAACAATGGTTATTAAGAAAAATAAAATAAAAAACAATTGTTGGATCAAGAATAGTCTTCAATTTGATGGGTGGCATGATCGTGATGTAATCTGGCTCCGTCCTTCCAAACATTTGTGGTTTCTCACAACATTTTCCCTTAGCTGTACCAAAATACATATAAAAATTAATTGTCTTTACAACGTCCTCTCTTTAAATCCTCATCTCATAGTCATAACTAAGGATTCTTATGCATGCACATCCTCACCTTAATTGGGTTAAGGCGCAAAGACAACCATAAAATATTAAATGTGTCAACACGCAAAGAGTAAGAGACAACTATAACTAAGTCTTATATTAAATTTACCATATAAGTCTTTAATTAACACTATCAATTGATATTTGACATGTTGGATTGTTCTGATATTCTTATCACTCCTTACTAATGTGATTGCAAGGCATTCTTTGAAGGTGAATTCCAGAAGTTTAGGTCTTCTTCCTCATTATCATGCCTTTTGGTAAGACAATAGAGAGGGTAGTGGCCTGCATCAACATGGAAAACGGTTTCGACATAGAAGTTATACACATTAAATGTTTTCATTAAATAACTTAAATTCCTACCCATGACTGTCGATTCACTGAATCATGGATTGGTACAAAACACAACAAATTTTAGAGCCCCGAGCCCTTAATTACTCACACCTAGAACTTTCTCAAATCTAGCCATTAATAAATTTCTTTTGGTATTTTGGTTCAATTTAAAAGGTGGATTGGTGATACTTGGACATGTAGTGAGTTGCATGGATTCAATTGACTTAGGCTTGATTCCATTTCCCATCCCTCCCATACATGTATGCTTTCACGGCAAGTGTTGAACATAAAAATTGATGCCCCAACCACGGTTATGCTAGCTTTGCTAACTTGATTTGTATGTAGGAATTTGTTTTTTAATGTTTTCTAAGTTGTGTATAATTTTTTCTTAGGTGCCCAATCCTTAGCATTCTTAAATCTTTCAAGCTTGGATTGCACATGGATTCCCCAATATGGTTATGGCATAGTCTAAATTGTTTTTTTTGTACGATGAAGTGTGTTCAAACTGGAAAAAATACAATAGAATAGTTGTTATGTTACTGAACTGTAAAATTAATGATACACATATGACTTTAACTTAATGTATTCAAAATAAGTTTCATGGAAAATATATCATTTTTTCATGTAGATATTAAGGGGTGCTCAATTGTTTAAAATTGTAAAAAAATTAAAGAACAATATTATTTTTTTTGCATTTTTTTGGTGAAAGGGTTTAGTTAATTTACGCTTGTGAATTGAAGTACAATTATTAATATTTCCTTTCATCTTTGAATATCTAAAAGAATAAATGCCCTTCCAATTGAAATTAAGACCCACCCTTCAAATTTGATCATTGCCTTCCACTCCACTTGTCCATCCGCAAGACCTAAAGAAAATGTTTAAAATGATTTTTAGTTTTTGAAAATGTTTTAGTTTTTAGTTTTTTGAAATTAGTTTAATTTTTTTTTTCAAATTTTAATCTAAGGCTAAGAAGAGATGGCTAAAAGAAGGTGAGTATTAAATGACACATGGATGGAATGCACACATTTTAGTTTTTAGTTTTTTTAATTTAATGTAAAATGAAAATTTTCAAATTTTAATGTAAGGTGAAGAGATGGATAAAAGAGAGTACATGGATGGAATGCATGAAATGTGAATTAAAATATTATCATGAGTAGTTTTCTAAGGAGATGAATCGAATATCTATTATTTGTCTTATCTTAGACACTAAATGTAAAAATTAAAATTAAAATCACTTGTTGTAGCTTGTTTGCATCAGACTTTAAGGAAAATTATTTCTATAAATTTCCATCTCCTAGTATGATACACCATAATGTGGATTTGTAAGTTTAATCATTTGTGTAAAACAATGACAAATAGATTTCTAACCCTCAGGAGAAATGAAAACTCTTTCTTAAAGCTCATCAATTTCCATAAATAAAGATTTAAGGGGGTGAGGAATGACATTGAAAGTAACCTTACAATGATGTTTCCATAGAAAATGAACTACAAGCAATTGTACTATTTTCCTAAGCATCACAACAGTGTCCCTTCAATGAATAACCAATAATAATGGAATTTCATGACATGAACATCTTATTTAGGAAACTCATATGGCCTTAGACCCTATGTGGCCTTAATGTGCATGGTCTAAAGTCACCACACATACTTATAAATATCATTTTTTGCATACATGTGTTGCATGGTCACTATTACAATTTTTCATGCACCGAGGATGGTTCTTGATGGCTTAAACATAGTCAAAGGAGAAACATCGATTTCTTAGGGTCTAAAAAAGGATTTTAGTGCTCATGCACCATGCACTTGGTATGAAACCACCATGAAATCCCTGTAAAGAGAATGTTTCACCTGCATGTATTGGATGTGCGTCATTGTAGTGAATATGATTATTGAGTCCCTATATATCATATGAGGAAAATCAATGTCTTAGGTCTTAAAAGAGAGTTGTGTGACACATTGACCATGCACATGGTTTGTAGCTACCACAAGGCGTGTAAAGGGAATATTTGGTCTGAAAAGATTTGTTTATTACAACTCCAATGGTACTTCTAGTCTATGCCCTAAATATGATATAAAAAAAGAGATAATGGAATTAGCAAGCTGTGGAATTGATCTCTTAAAGAGGTATGTCAAGTATGCCTAGGATTCCTAGAAGGTTTAACTCAGGTATGCATTTCGTAGGTGAGTAAGGAGCCTATTTAACTCTTTATGTGTTTAGATATTGACTTGATCTTTAATAATCATGGGTTTGCATGATCAATATACCTTCTAGATACCTTCTAGTTTGATCATTTTACTATGTAAAGAGTTTTTTTATCATTGATCAATGTGATATGAGTTTGCAAGTGAAAAAGGTTTAGAGGTCATCCAAGTATGAAATTAGCATGATCTCATGTGTTAAATTTCTCATATATACGATTATGATTTAACCTAGATTGTGCTAATGAATGTGTGATACTGCATGAGGATGATATGATGATGATTCTGTTGCACACGTTAGAATTACATGTCCAATATGATGACTATATCAAGATGATACTGTGACTTCTGCATAAGGGAAAATATAAAGAGGGAGGAATTTCTATGCCAATTTGTTTTTATTCTTTGTATTGCCATGACATGTTGCATATATGTGATTAATATGCTCTTGATGGAATATAGATAATATATGGATGGATGCTAAGACTATGTCATTATATAAAATTGATATTGGTTATTGTTGACTATAGAACTAAATTTAACTTGTAGGAAAGATCCACTGGAGGAGATTTATGTGACTTGATCTGATGAAAAGTAATGAAGTATGCATATTATGTGTATGCTTAAAGGGAGCTAAGTGTTGATGTATAGAGGGATTAATAGGATCCATGGAATGCAGGATCAATTATCCTAGATATTCATCCTCCTAGGTGTCAACATAGAGTCAACAAAAGAGAATATTCCAGACATTTTTTATTTATGGATTGTTCCTTACTAGATTGGAACAAATGGTAATTTTAGAGATCAAGAGGGAGCCAATTGTTCTCCTCAAACCCCATTAGAATGGGATTACAAAGTAAATATGTGATCTCCCTAGAGAAAGTTATTCATAGATCCTCCCATTGATATAGAAGTGAACCAAGCCTATGAGTCATCCCTTTAAGATGAGCAAAGGGAGGTGGAAAGGAATTATTTAGTTGATCTCCTTAAGAAGCCTATTGTGAGGCTTCAAGGTTTCTTTGGTTTGATATCTCGGATAAACTATGTCATTGACTCATAATCCTCCACTTATGAGGAGGCATACAAACAACAAGTTTGGAAATATGTTACGAACTACAATTAATAATGACATGTGGAAAGTGGTTCTCGGCTAACCTTAGATTTGGCATTGGCAATAGGTTGATTGCAGGGTTCAAAATCCTACTAATATAAGAGCAACAACAACATACATGAGGAATCCCATCTCCGAGGCTCCATTGGGATTTCATATCCCCTGTCTCCGAACATGTTTTTGAATGTATGTTCCTAAGCAATGGGTATATGCCTGTCCCTGATGGAAGGCGGTGTGCCTGATTGGAAATGCACAAGACGTAAGTGAGGTAAGTGTTTTGAATGTTTTGTTTTATGTTTTCGTCTTTTAGTTATTTTTTATTTTATTATATATATATATGAAAATATTTGTGTGGTTTTGTTAGGTTTTGGTTTTTCCATTATATCTCATATTTTGTGTCCCCTCTTAGACCATGGTTTAAGGATGAAATATAGGGTACCTATTAGGCCATAAAATTTATCATTGGGGCTTATAGGAAATGTGTGAGGCTCCAAATCATCATGCATGTACTTCATAAGAGATTGTTTCCTACAAGTGTAATTTGGTGGAAATGTCAAGGTTCTTAAAATTAAGCACGATCCTTGAATATCATTCCATAGGTAGAGGTTGAAATTGAAGGTATTGAGCCATAAAATTTACCACTAATAATTTTGGACAATGCATGGGATATTTAACCACCATGAAAACCTAGAAAATCGTGTGTGGCCCCACTGCCACCCCACCTTATCTACCAACTATTTCCATGTTGTTCTTATCCATATGTACTTATCCACCCAATTAAATTTCTGAACATCTTTGGAATATGGATATAAATGTGAATTCATTTTCTATGTAACCCACTCCATTGTTCTTGTGACTTTATTCTTAATATGAATAAAGAAAACCAAAACTTTGGAGGCCACATTAACATCTAATTCAATTACAATCCTAAGAGAATAATCTTGTAGTCCATGTATGTTTCAAAAGAGGTCAAAGAAAAACATAAACATAAACATCATAATAATATGCTTCTCTAAGTGTCAGAGAAATTGTGCTTACCCTTTCTTTTTGCTCAACCTCTGATTCTTCCATTTCCTTTGCTCATGCCTCTCCTCAAACTTCCCCCATTATTCTTCCTGATAGAAGAATTTGGTCCATTTACCATGGTTCCATCACCACCATCATTTACTATTGCAGTTGAAATCCACTCTTGCTCAAGGTTACTACCTGGAGCAAATGGTACAGGATTTACCCTAGCATTGGGTCTCACGCTTATCCTGATAGTTCTTGTAACGAAAGCGCTGGCGGGAGTCCCAAGATCTCCACCACCCTTTAGATGACCGCTCATATTTTTACAATTTGCTGACGGATTTTTATCCTCAAAATGTGGAGATGTTGGGGTTTCCTCTACAACCGAAGACACTCCTACATTCCATGACCTAATCTTTGCCATAACGCACAACATAGATATCCGATAAAATCTATTAAAGTCTGTTGTGTGGCTTCACAATAGGTAAAATGCAAAATAATAATCAAATATGTCAATTCAAGCGCATTTCACATAACAAACGAAATTGCTTTAAACTTTAATAGAAATTTGACAAACCTCAAAAGAATCGTAAAAAAATGAATCAATTATTCTGAATGTTTAACGAAAAAAACACCAATGCCATAAAAATTGAGTAGCTAACTACATTTTTCCTTGAGAGATGTCTTCTTATAAGGCCAAATATGTAAAAACATTTGATCCACTTCTTCAAAGTAACACTATGGGAATTATTGAAATGCTTGTTGCTTCATTCCATTTTAAACCAAGACCAAAATGTCCTTAAGAGTAAAAAGAAAGTTATATTTTGTGTTAATATTGATATCCATTTCTTGTGACTTGGAGGTTCTTGGTAAAAATGAGGGTATGGATGGGGTGTTGTCTAAAAAAACCTTGTAGGGTGACATTTTGGTAGCACCATGACTAGTGGTATTGTACTACCTTTCTGCAAGGGGGGTGTAGGGGGGATGGGGGAACTACTAAACCCAATGGTCATATCAGTCAATGTATAACCCAATGGATAACAATATTTTTATGGTTAACACCTCACAACCTCTATTACTTGTTATTAACTCCAATATCTCAAGTTTTTCAATATCTAGAAGTAATATGACATGTATCATAATCATGGACATCAATGTTGTCATCATCATAATCATCATCAATTCCATATGGTACATCAACATTATATTTATCATCATCCTTATTATCATCATCATCATCTTCTTCAGCATTAAGTACATCGTCATCGTTGTCATTATGGTCATGCATATGCCATTAGTGTTCTTAATCACTCATCGAAATTAGGATTCATGACATGTAATTGTTAAGGTCATTTATATGTTGTTACAGTCATTTCAATGATAATAGGGTTGTTTAGATGTTGTTACTGACATTTAGGTGCCATTAGAATAAATTAGGATCCAAAATTGATACCACATGCATAATCATCATTGAAATCCACATCCACATCATCGTCATCATCATATAATAAATCAACATCATTGTCATTGTCTTAGTCATCATCAATGTCTTCATCAATATAATTGTGATAATAATGAGGAAGGAGCCATACTACCTCACAATAATGGATGATATAGTCTTATACTTATCAAATCATATCCATACTCTCCATCATAATTCTAGTAATGCATAATAGTCATCTTGTTAGGGCCAATCATATGCCATTAGGGTATATCAAATGTTTTTGGGGACACTCAAATGCCATTAGAGAAATTTAGGTGATATTAAGGTCATTTACCCCTCATTAGGATTAATCAAGATCCAAAAGTGCCATGATTACGATCATTTAGGTGCCACTATGACAAATCAAGATCCAAAAGTACTATCACATGAATAATGATCATTGACATTGACATTGATATATTAGACGTTATGTCAGACATTTTCTAAACACAATTCCTAGCTCTAAACCTAGTGTAATTCCTAGTGCAGTTCCTTTCAAAATTTCTGGCATTTTTCTAGGCGTTATACCTGGATCTATACTTAGAGCTATGTTGGATGTTTTCTAGGCGCAATTCTTGGCTCTGTACTTGGCCTTATTTTGAATGTTTTTAGTGCCGAAATTCATGGCGCAATTCCTTTCGCTAACCCTAGATTAATATATGGTGTTATGCTATTCAGGACGTTTTTTTGGAGGCTATTCTTGGAATTACATGGGATACTTTTGTGGATGCTAATTGGGACGTTAATTGGGATGCTAATAAGCATCCAAAATAGCGCCAACTTTTAAAAAGGGACACTAATTGGTATGCTAATTGGGATGCTAATTGGAACACTAATTGGGATTCTAATGGGGATGCTAATTGGGACGTTAATTGGGATGCTAATTAGTGTCCAAAATAACGCCTAAAAGGGGATGCTAATTGGGATGCTAATTGGGATTCTAATTGGGACGCTAATTGGGATGCTAATTAGCATCCAAAAGAGTGCCAACTTTTAAAAAGGGATGCAAATAACGCCATTAAAAGTGTCATCCCGTGGAAAAGCGTCCACTTTGTCCAAAAAATGATGAAAAATACACTAAAAGTGATAGTGGACGCTAAAAAGGATGCTAAAAGAGACACTAATCACAGGGTTTTAACAAAATAAAGATGAAGCCGATCTATCCCAAAGGTATGGATTTGGTGTATTCGCCTACATGGTATGTGATAAGCTACCTCGCATAGTGGCCGGAATGTATTAATTCAATGTGTTTTTTGAGTGTAAGGAGGGGTTGGATGGCCATTGGTCTTGTCCCGGCAAGTTACAATCATAAGGAAAGTGACAATAAGTAAAGCTTTGTCAAGGTGCTACGCTCTTTCCTGACAAAGGAGGGGAAGGCTCTGCCAGCCAGCTATCACAAATAAAATCACAAATAGAAGTCAGGTTCCGCCTTACAATACCAAGTGTTAGGTCAAAGCATAGCGACACATAATGTTTTAAAGGTTAGAGAAATCTTTCCAATTAGAGAAATCACAGATCTATGGAGATCCAAAGAGAGTTTTTCATCGTGACTAAACCTTCAACTTATGGATGGAAAGACCCCAGGTTGAAGCCTAATAGCTATAGAACGATGACTTTGGTTTACTTGGGTTATCGGCATTTCGTTCGAGCTCGGTGGAATTTGTTCTCCTGGGGATTGAAATCAATAGAAATAGGGAACGAAGTAACTAGAAATATTTGTGATTATTTGAAACTTTTCAAATTTATCTTTCTATAGGGATCATCTAGAAAGTGAGCAAGTATTCTATGATTTGGGGCCCTTCACTAAAAAAAAAAGAGAGAAGGGGAGAAAAGAGAAGAAATTGACGTAGATGCTATGGGTACGATAAGAAATTAGGGTTTTATTAGAAAAGAAAAAAAAGAGAGGAGAAAGAATTGAAATATCCTTTAACAAAGATTTGATATAAATACTCCGCTTCTTCCCTCATACCGCTCTCTATCCCCCATAAAGGATCCGAATGACATGAAATTATCATGTTTGGTTCTGAATTAGAGGCATTGAATAATCAATGTCGACTATAAACCCTAGCCTTCCAAGCTAATGATGCGGGTTCGATTCCCACTACCCGCTAACAGATATCTACCTATTATATCTATATAGAGATAGAGATAGAATAGGTAGATAGAAAGTGATTAAGTATAGAACATAATTTCATGATGCATTCAAAATTAATTTTCTGTTTCAATGGGAAATAGATTCCATTCTTTTCTTTTCCTAACCTCATTGTGAATAAAAAGGTGGATCATGCGGGATAATGTATGCCAAAGAGAGTGAAAAGAAAAAAAAATGGAAGAGAGAAAGAGCGTCCATCATCTAATGGATAGGATAGAGGTCTTATAAACCTTCGGTATATGTTCAAATCCTATTATTGTAGTGTCTCTCCCTCCCATGTAGCATCCTCTATAGGTAATTCTCTCCATTTTACCAAGTATTCTTGAATCACTCTATTTCAGAGTTTCCTTTCTCGAACCTATATGATTCTCTCTGGAATCAGAACCAAAATCCCTTCATCATCTAAGGGAAACAACTTGATGGATGGAGCAATGTGTTTCTTGACTATCTTCTTGAGGTTGGATACATGAAATACATTGTGAATTTTTCTTTCCTCTGGAATCTCTAGTTCATAAGCCACCTCTCCCACCTTCCTGAATACTCTATAAGGACCATAGAAGCGAGGTTTTATCTTTTCTACTCCTTTTTTCTTGAGTGAAGATTTCCTATAAGGTCATAGCTGTAAATATACCAGATCTCCTACCTCAAAACTTCACTTAATCTTGTGTCTATCTGTAAAGCTTTTGTTTATTATGAGCTTCATGTATATTCTCTTTTAGGACCTTAAGAATATCTTGACTGTCATGTACCGAATATTTTTCCTTTGGTGCTCTACTTTCTCCAAAATCCAATTTTGCAAATTCCAGTGCCTCATAGTCATATAGATCCTTAAAAGGTGTCATCTTAATATAAATATGGTGCGTAGTATTGTAGCAGTACTCCCATAGGTGTAGCCATTTAATCCATGTCCTCTGTTGTCCCACAACATAATTTCTCAGATACCTCTCAATCTATTTGTTGACAATATTCGTATGTTTGTCGCTCTGAGGATGATAACTTGTGCTTGTAGCAAGTTCTGTCCCTACCAATCTGAACAACTCCTTCTAGAAAGAACCAGTGAATTTACTATCATGATCACTAACAATGGTTTTGGGTAGCTCATGGAGTCTTAAAACCTATCTAAAAAATAAGGTGACTACCTATGATGTTGAATAGTCGAAAGAAATAGAAAAGAAGTGATTAAATTTGGTCAACCAATCTACTACCACATATAAGTAGCCTCATCCCTGTACCTTGGGTAAACCTATAATAAAGTCCATCAAGATGATTTCCCATTTCTACTCTTGTATCAGTAATGGATAAATTAACCTTGTCTGATGAGTGTGTTTGATTTTATTTTGTTGGCAGATACTGCATTTCCGAATGTGTTGTATTACCTCCTCCTTGAGGCCTTTCCATGTGAACCTGTCTCTGATCTATCTGTAAGTCTTCAAGAACCCCTGATGCTCTGATAATGGTGATTCATGTGATGCTTGTATGATATTTCTATTTAAATATGAATCTAGGACAAGGTATATCCTACTCTTTTAATAGATTATGCTGTCAATTACCCCGTATTGGTCATCATGTATCTGTCCATCTAGTAATTCATAAGAAAAATTGTTTTTGGAATATTCTACCAAGAGAAGAGACCTCCATTCCGTAGATATACTCATGAGTGATAGTGAGGACAGTCTTCTGGATAAAGCATCATCTACAACATTACTCTTTCCCTTAACATACTCTATTTCAAAGTAATATGCATGTACCTTGCTGACCCATTTCTGTTGGTGCGCATTCAATTGTTTTTGCTCCAAGAATTATTTGAGGTTGTTGTGATCTGTCTTGATTTTAAACCTGCTTCCCACCAAATATTGTATGAATTTTGTTAAGACATGTAGGATGGATATCATCTCCTTATCATATATAGATTATTGGCGTTCATAGTCTTTAAGCTTCTGACTTTTGAATGCAATCGGGTGATAGTTTTGCATCAATACTGCCCCTAGTCCTTCTCTTGAAGCATCACACTCAACTATGAATGGTTGAGAGAAATATGGTAGTGCCAAAATTGGACAAGAACTCATGATTGTTTTCTTGTTCTAAAAGGTTTTTTATGCCACTTATGTCCATGTAAATGCCCCTTTCTTTGTAAGATCAGTGACTGGTGTGGAAAACTGAGAGAACTCGTTGTGTATCTCCTGTAATATGTGGAAAGGCCTAAGAATCCCTTCATTTCTATCACTTCCTTTGGCATAGGCCAATCCAAGATAGCTCTAATATTTTCCATGTGAAGTTGTACCCCCTCTGCGCTGATTATATGCCCTAGATATAACATCTCTTTCATACCAAACTCACACTTAGACATTTTCGCGTAAAGCGACTATTATTCTAGAATTTCCAGTACCTCATCAAAGTGTTTCAAATGTTGTTAGTTGGAATATTTCACCTCCTGTGGACAGCAAGGTGTTCCACTGGTCTGAATGGTTCAGATCTAGAAGACATATAGGACAGAGGTTGAAGACTCCCCCTAGACGTTGTAGATATCTAGAATACAAGGCTTTGACAGTCCACATGTGTACCTGCAATCAAGCTCAACATGAAACAGATCAAAGCAACCATAATATGATCTACTAATCTATGCTAGTGAATAAGGAATCTAGCAACATATATGCGAAATCACAACAACAACAACATATGTGGGACAGAAATCAACTTTCATTAAAGAATATGAAGAAGTTTACAACCAAGCCTTAGTGTTGACATGCATCTCCATGAAACCAGACATTCTCATCCCCAAAAGCTCTGACTCTAGCTCTATATGCTCTCTCCAAATGATCTTGGGCCAATGATCAATCCAACAGCATAACAATACCTCAAGTGTTCCCCCCTCAACCATGGCCAAAAGCTTGTATTTATAAGGCTAGATGGATAGGGTAGGTTGAGATATTTGTGGGTGAGGTAGCCTTCAAGATCTTAGGATGGGGGATATCGACCTCAACTGACCCACTACAGTAGGGATAAGGGATATCTCAAGGCTTATCATCTAGAAGCCTCAAGAAGCTTCTCTTTTCCCCTTTTTAACCAAGGTACCGCATTTTTCCTTCAGTGATAGAGAGGTTATGGTAATAACTGCTTATGTACTAAGTGCCATAAGTGGTGGCACCACTTATGGGAAACAGAGTATGGGTAGTGCGAACAAGGGTACCGCTCCTAGATAAAGGGGTATGCGCGGTGCTGGGAATTTTCATGTAAGATTGATGAAAAAACATTTAGTTTCCACCCCAGAAGCTGGGATTCAGGGCAAGTAGGTATGTCAAATTTCTTATCACATGATGGTGATAGGATTTTGGTATAACAGGATGCCCCCCAAAGCATGAGTCTTAGAGGGATACGATAAACGAGAGCTTTGAGAACAAGTCGTTGCCAGGAGATGAAAATATTGGCTCAATCGGAGCATGCTGTCAAGTAGGAATCTATAGGACATTAGTATGTTGACTCATAGACACAAGTAACCAAACTCATAGCTACGGATCAATACAAGCCAGATCTATGAGTGGAATAAACAAGCATGGATACTAGAATACAGCGTAGATCCATGTGATAGAGGACTCAAACTTGGACATAGCTACCAGACATACAATGTAGATCTATGTCATATAGACACAAATTTGAGCATAGCCATGACCACACAAATGTGGATCCATGCTAGATATACAAAACTCCATCGCAACCTGGAGAAAAGTAGTGAGCGCTTTAAGCAAATGCCTAGGGTCTTCATCTCGTTCTCCACAAAGTACGATTCTATCCATGTGATTACAATGATTTGAAGTCAAACATGGTAGAAACCACTTGATTACTGGCCAATGATGTGAACCATTAACAAGTGTGAGGGAGATCACCATTAATGTCAATAATTCCCAAGGTACTCTAGTACAATCTACTGAGTGTGAATAGATGTCCTGATGTCAAACACCCAGTCGATTCTATCGATCAAAGGTCAATGATGTGAACCTATGTTGAGAGTGAAAGAATATGTCATTAAGGCATATAGATCTCAAGGTACTAAACATTGTTGCTAAGACTATTTCCCGGATGATGAGCTGATGTTGACGGGGATAGTCTTGTCGAAGGAGGGCCATGATGAGTCTCACATCGATGACATGAAACTTGGAACATAGTTCTGAAATGATGTGCATGTAGTAACCATATGATTGACTCAAATATACTGACACAAAGACTGTGTAGACTGCAGAGGTAAGACTTCTTCAAATCCTCTTTGAACATCGGGCGGCACGACAAAAATACTTGGCATCATGACTAAACAGGATAGATACACAATGCGACAGTGGACAATGCATTATTTTGAAAGACTCAAAGGATTGACATGACTCATGAAAGTGGATCGCCACGTAGATCAGTTGAATACCCAATTGACTGACATGATTATGCAGACAAGTGCCATGTTCAAAGATAATGACAAACAACTGCCATTATTTGCAAGTTGATTCCCTTCCCATTTCCCCCATCATGATTGATGAGTGCCTCTTTTCGGTTTTATGAGTTCAAAGAGGGTAACAAACACTTGATATAGCTTGTCAGAAGACAAGTCCAGACTCATATGTTTTACGAACCTGAGAGAGGAGGGGTTAGTTCCCAAAACGGGTCTCTCAATGTTTGATTTAATGGGTCCACTGAAAGAAAACTCGGTATCGTTCATGTTTAGAGAGTTTGAACAAATACGGAAGAATACTCCAAGGGGGTCCTTTTTCGTATGATTTAGTCTCTAAGGCCTAAAAAAGTGTAAAATCATACCTTAGAGAAATATTCCAGTCATTATTGGCTGGAGTGTTCCTTTTTCGTAAATAGTCCTATCCGAACCGAGAAAGAGATAACCTACCGTCGGACGGATGACTCTTCAAATACTTTAACGAGCATGGAGAAGACAAGATCGCTCAATGAACTTTTTGTATTTAGGGAGCCTGAAAAGAGTTTAAAGAGAACTCCATTATCCTTTTTCATGTTTGAATCTAGAGCACGAAAAATTAATAAACTAAGCTCAAACCACTTTTCATGTTTTAACCAGAGCACGAAAAATGAAAAGTAAGCTCACCACCATCTTACTGTTTTTAACGAGCTTGAAGATCAGTTGAAAGAATGCTCGAGGATTGGTTTCATTTTTATGCAAGCTCGAAACCAATGGGTAAACTATGCTTGAAAAATCCCATTAACATGATATACAGAGGTTGGAATCCCTCCCCCATCATGATTTCTAGCGAAGCTTACCCCTAGCATGGTTGCTAGTGGCTTGACAATGCCCCAAGATTCATTTCATTTAACGGTTCTTCTTCCATACCCAACCTAAAAACCTGGTTACTAATGTGAAAATTTTCACCAGGGGGGTAGGAAGAACAAGAATCAGGTAGGTGAAAAGAAGGTTCAAGTTCTAACACTAAAGGGAAGACTCGAATCAAGGGAAGGGGATCTGTTTCATTTTTACGCAAGCTTGAAACAAAAGGTAACTATGCTTGGAACATGGTTTCATTTTTATGCAAGCTTGAAGACAAAAGGTAAACTATGCTTAAGGAGATCCATTTCATTTTTTAACGAGCTTGACATAGAATGGGAACTTTGCTCATAGGCATCTGTTTCATTTTTTAACGAGCTTGACACAGAATGGGAACTTTGCTCAAGGAAAACTGACATGATGGCCAGGTGCTATTTCATTTTTTAACGAGCTTGAAATAGAAAATGAACTATGCTAAAGAATGATTTCATTTTTATGCAAGCTTGAAACCAAAAGGTAAACTATGCTTAAGGAGTGGTTTTATTTTTTAACGAGCTTGAAACCAAAAGTAAACTATGCTCTACAAACCTGCTCCTATCCAACATGATATCCAGAGGTTGGTAGGTTGCCCCCATTTCATAAAAGCTATCCACTTAGATCCATTATGATATCCATATACTAGAGCCATGCCCCCCATTTTACCTATGATGGGAAGAAGCTAACTAGAAGAAGGGGAAGGAACCACAAGAACATGCGACACATTCAGGGAAGTCTGATTACTAGGAGTAATGCGATGGTTAGGTGTAACAAAATAAATTTGATCAATGGTCACAATATTCCCATCATGGGGAAAATGCATAACTCTAAAGAGTGTGGACACAACAGCCTTCATGGCATAGACATAATCGCGTCCAAGGAGCAGATTGAAATCTAAAGGACCTTGGACCACCATAACATCAATGTAGATAGTTTTCCCTCCTAATGTAATAGGTAAACAAGGAAGGGTCCCTAAAGGTGCAGTAGGTATTCTATTAAAAGCCAGTATCTGATCGGTGGATTGCACAAGCTGAGGAGAACCTAAAGCTTGCCAAGTAGTAGAGGATAGAATACTAACAGAAGCCCCTTCATGAACAATAGTGCGAAGTATCTGCCTAGCAGTAACATTCACAACTATCTGGAAATGAACACTCGAATGAAGATGAGACTCTGTTAGGTTACTCCAGTCAAAGGAAATAACCTCACTACTTGGAGAGGGTTCTGTCGAAACAGGCAAAATTTTCTCTTGTCGAGAACAATCAGAACGAAGCATAAAAACTTCGGCAGGTTTTGGTTCATTCTCTACTGGAAGAGAAGAACAGGACGAAGATTTGGTCAAAGAGGCTACTTTAGTATTGACACTCTCTGATGAAAGAGCGGGATCGGGTGGAAATGACACCAACTCGACCACTTTAACTTCACTCTCCAAAGGAAGAGTGGGATCAATCACAGATAAATCCGAATCGACCATTTGGTCAACTAGTGGGGAATCGAGGGATAAATTACTATCACTTGTTGGAATCACCTGTTGATGATCAGTAATATTTTCCAACCAACGCGAAGCTTCATCCATGCTTGGACAAAGAAAAGTACGATGCATAGCCTTGCATATCAAACAAGGATACAAGACTTTACCCTTACGACCTTTTACCAATGGGTCACTAGTTGAGGGAGTATCGTCAACATGATGATTAGAGGTTGACGACACATATGGTTTGGACCTTTTAGACCACTCTTCTTGTACACGGGAGAGACCAGGACACTCCTTAAGAAGTTGGTCCCCCTTGCAAAGCTTACAAGGGAACTTTGGTTTTTCGAGTGTTCTCTTAGAATGAGCACCATCAAGAGCAGATGGTTGCTTCTTTTTCTCTTTCTTATCCTTCTTCTTCTTACTCTTCCCTTTCTTCTTCTTCTTATCCACATGACTACTAACCATAGAGCTTTGGTCAAGCAAAGAAGAAGAAAGGGATGAAGCGACAACCAACGAAGAAGGAGAGGGATTAGGTTGAGGTCGATCATTTCCTAGAGGAGAGATGACATTTGAGACATTAGGTGTAACAGGAATTACCAGATTAAATAGCCAGACCGGTAATCCTATAGTTAATCCAGGAAGATTTAGCGTGGCAATAAAGGGAGGACCAATACCTTCACTTGGAGGGAATACAAAAGGTACACCTTGGAAAGGGACCTCTTGAGTGGTAGTCCCCGATGAGGATGCCATCTCTAAACTCTCTAATAACCCCCTAACTACCATGCACAAGCAAGTACTAATCAAACTAAAAGCAATAAGCAAACATGTGAAAGGAGTGGATAAGATTCAGGAATCTCACAGGACAGGCCAAAAGGATAACTCAGATGGTTTGAGGATTCCTAAAAGGGTCTCTCGATATACGCAAGGTATGAGGGAGCTCAAATCAGTAGTAGTGTTGTCTAATGCATAACCGTACACAAGGGGCCTTCCAATATACAATCGAGTATGTGAAGTACCTTTCTATATACCTCAAGGGTACGTGAAAGGCCATTCGATATACCGATGGTAGGTGGAAGAACCATGTGAGTCCTAGGATGTAATGTGGACAAATAATGACAGCTCCCATGTTTAACGACGCCCGAACACGTCTCTAACTTATCACTCAAATTGTATAAGGTTTTAACCTAGTACTACCGTTAATTTTATCTTGTGTGTTTAGGTGGAACCATGGAGTGAAAAATTAAAATTAAAGAAGATGCAAACTGATCTATATAATGCAAGTTTTCCTCTTCAATGAAATTCTACCTAAGAGGGGGAGAGAGATTTACTTTTCTTCCCAAAAAATGCACACCCAAATGCAAATGCAATTCTATCTTTTCAAATGAAAAGTGAAATATCAATGCACCCCAAACAATCTTCAAAGCAAATAAGAAAGAGATCTAGAGAACATCAAACATAAATAAACCAGAAATGTTTCCTATCTTTTCATGCTTGAAAAAGATGCATAAAAACTCAATGGAAAGATGATTTCACTAACATTTCCAAACAAATCTAACTCTAATGCACGCAAAGCTAAAAATAGATGTTTCTTCTCAATGAAAGTAAGATCTAGAATTTTAAACAATCATGCACAAAACAAGAAGAAAGTCGTTCAACAAGCTTGCGAATAAAGCAAAAGAGAGAGAAAACTAAAACTTCTCTTTGAAACAGACAAGGAAAAGAAGAACCAATCTTTCCTACCAAGCACTGAAAAAATAAGCATGCAAAAGGAAACAAGATTCACCCTAAGCAAAGAAAGACTCAAAACAACAAGGATCACACATGCATTCCAAGTCCAAAACAAACCAAAGCCTACACATGAAAATGAAATGTATATTTCCAATCCTAATGAATAATATCTACAAGAAATAGCAAGAGGTTTCAAGCAAATAAAATAATGCAAAATCCAATGCAAGAAACATAAACTCTCTTTGAATGCAGAAAGAATACAACAATCAAAGTGACTATAGAATATACACTTCATTTTCATTAAAAGTTAAGCCAAAAACACACAAAAAATCAAAATACAAAGTCTGGAACAGAGCCTACCTAGAACCACGCAGATGAAGTTGTTGACAGGCAGTTTTGAGGAAGAACCACTTCTTGCTCACTGGATTCAGGCGGAGGCACCGCGTATGGCTAACTGGGCTCAGTCGGTGGCACCGCTTCTTGCCAACAGAACATGTGCGGTTCCCTGTAAAAATCCAAAACACAAGAGAGAATGATGGATCAATTCAAAAAAAGACTAGATCAGGGCAAATACTGTTGAATTGAGTATGGAAACAGAGCATAAAAGGTCAAAATGAATCAGATCTGAACAGATTTGGAAATTTCAAACCCAAATGAAGCAAGTTAGAAAGTAGATCCGACTGAAGAGAGTTGAAGAAAACAGATCTTGGATTCAAACAAGAGTTGCAGACTGAGGGAGATGAGAACAACTAATATACTAATCCCCAGCAGAGTTGCCAGATTTGTTAGCTAGAATATTTCACCTCCTACGAATAGCAAGGTGTTCCATTGGTCTGAATGGTTCAGATCCAGAACAAATAGAGGACAGAGGTTGAATAATCCCCCTAGACACTGTAGATATATGGAATACAAGGCTTTGACAATCCACCTGTGTACCTGCAATCAAGCTCAACATGAAACAGATCAAAGCAACCAGAATATGATCTACTAATCTATGCTAGTGACTAAGGAATATAGCAACATATATGCGAAATCATAACAAAAACAACATATGTGGGACATAAATCAACTTGCATTAAATAATATGAAGAAGTTTACAACCAAGCCTTAGTGTTGACATGCATCTCCATGAAACCAGACATTCTCATCGCCAAAAGCTCTGAATCTAGCTCTCTATGCTCTCTCCAAATGATCTTGGGCCAATGATCAATCCAACAGCATAACAATACCTCAAGTGTTGCCCCCCTCAACCATGGACAAAAGCTTGTATTTATAAGGCTAGATGGATAGGGTAGGTTGAGAGATTTGTGGGTGAGGTGGCCTCCAAGATCCTAGGATGGGGATCTAGAGCTCAACTAACCCACTATAGTAGGGATAAGGGATATCTCGAGGCTTATCATCTAGAAGCCTCGAGAAGGTTCTCTTTTTCCCTTTTTTACCCAGGGTACCACGTTTTTCCTTCAGTGACAGAGTGGTTCTGGTAATAACCGCTTATGGACTAAGGGCCATAAGTGGTGGCACCACTTATGGGAAACAGAGTATGGGCGGTGTGAACAAGGGTACCGCTCCTAGATAAAGGGGTATGCATGGTGCTGGGAATTTTCATGTAAGATTGATGAAAAACCATTTAGTTTCCACTCCAGAAGCTAGGATTCAGGGCAAGTAGGTATGTCAAATGTCTTATCACATGATGGTGACAGTATTTTGGTATAACAAATGTTCCTCCCAAGTTTTACTGTAAATAAAAATATCATCAAAGAGTACGAGTAAATATTTCTATAACTGAGCCTTGAAGGTATGGTTCATGCAAGATTGCAAATTTTCCGCGACGTTGGTAAGTCCAAAAGGAATGACTAGGAACTCATAGTGACCATAGTGGCAATGAAAAGATGTTTTTAAAATTTCTTGATCCCTTACTCGAATCTGATGGTAGCCTTATCGAAGATCAATCTTTGAAAAGTATTTCCCCCCTGTAACTCATCCATTAATTCATCAATCTTGGGGATGGGATACCAATTTTTGATGGTATTCTTGTTTAGTTCCTTGTAATCAATACACATCCATAAGATGCCATCTTTCTTTTTAACCAAGACCACCAACGATCCAAAAGGACTAGAACTCAACCGAATATATCCTAGCTCCAGTAATTCCTTGATCATTTTCTCGATCTCATCCTTGTACCTTTTGGGATGTCTGTACGAAGTGGTGATGATTTCCTGTGTCCTCTCCTATAACTCTCTAATGTGCTCAAATCCCCTATCTGGTGGTCGACCTGCTGGAATATCTATAAATAACCTCTCATGTTTCTGTAACAGTGCTTGAATATATGTTGGATGTTGGGTGTTGTTTTTAGGAGGCTTCCTAAAAGTGAAAAGAAATTCCACTGACCATTCTATGTATCCTTGTATGAGTATGTCCTCCATTATTTGTGATGATACTAGTTTGGGGGGATAAGTGTTCATTCCCCTCAAAGCTACTCATTTTCCATCTTGTCCCTAGAATTCCATTTCCATTGCCATGTAATTTGTAGTATATTTTCCTATTGAATAGAGCCATTGAACCCCTAATAATACATTTGTATCAGCCACATTTACCACATAAAATAAGTCGGTCGTATTTTAGTTCCCTAATGTGACATTCAGTTTGGGAATCCAATGGTTTCACTCCATGTTATTATTACATGCTACCGCTACGGTGAATCCCTCAACTTTTTCTGTTTGAATACCCTTCTTAGCCACCCATGCTGCATCAATGAATTTGTGGGTTGCTCCCCCATTAATTAATACATCTACCTTGTGGCCCTGTACTACTCCCTTGACCCTAAGAGTATGAAACCTAGGTACTCCAGATAATGTGGCAATAAATCCTCTTGTGTTTCTCCCTGAAGTGACTCCTCCTCTACTACCATCAACTCCTCAGTTGTTTCTTGTTTGTATTCCTCCCCTTCACTATCAGAGTAGACTTCTATATAGTGGTCCTTTTCCTTCCCTGTGCACCTGTGTCCCAGACCCCGTGGTTCCTGACAAGTAAAACATAATTTTTTCCTTCTCAAATATTTCCTCGTCTCATCATCCAACCAATTTTTCTTTGTCCATTCTTGTTGAAAAGATTTTTTTGTCTTTTTCTTTTACTGGGAAGTTTCATTTAAGTGGAAACATGTTCTTAGGAGCTGAGTCTTGTAGATATCTGGTTCAATTGATCACATCCTATAGAGTAGATGGTTTATAGGCTTTAACCCACCCTCTTAAAGGTTCTTTCAAAGCCTCTAAAAATAACATAATCAACCTTCTCTCGGATAGCTATTCTCTGAAATTTTGAGATGAAGGCCTCGATACTACCCTTCTGTTTGATTTGAGCTAGCTCTTTAAATCGTATCTCAGGGTCCCTTTTGTTAAACCATTCCATGAGTCTTTGTGTGAAATCGATGTAAGAACTGATGGTGTTGTGACCCAATGTCACTAGCCCATGGTACCACCACTCATAACCCTCTCCATCCGGATGTAAGGTAGCCAATTTAATCGCATCTGTCTCCATCATAGGATTGAGTTGGAAGTAAGTATCCAACTTTTGGACCCATATCATCATTGAACCCCCGCGAGTCCCATCAAATTTAGGGATGGTCGATATGTCCAAGTTTTTCTGCAATTCATAATTCTGGGTAAATCCTCTGTTAAAATTCCTTGGTCGGTTCCTACTTTTGATATTGAAGAAGTCTGAGAATGACACTGCTGCATGGAAATCATTTCCCAAATTCCTGTACTCCTGTAAGTAAGCTCCAAATGGTTCACTAGGTTCTGTTAGCATGATTGATCCTACTACTGCATTTTCTAGGAAGTGAGGCATAGTAGGTCTGCTGGAAGGTTTGTTATATATACGAGGTGTTTTTTGCATATTAGTGTATGCATGCTTCCGACTACTAGGGATATACTGGTGAAATAGGTATATTGCTATGACCTATTTCTGGCTTTAGAGCCAATCTGTTTATTGCATGCAATACTTCCTTCTTCCCTTTATCTAGGTCATTCATTGCACTTACCAAGCTATGAAATTCCAACCTGTCTTCCTCTTCTCATGTTCTTTTCCTTTGTCAGAGTGTATACCAATTGGGTCCATGTCTGAATCGGTATCCTCTAACTATATATCTTCAAATTCCTGCTCTTCAGTGTACCTACTCTTCCTTCTCCTATAGGTTACAAAATCATCTTCTTCTGGATTCCTTTACTTTTCATGTTCAAGCCCACAGCTAGAAAGAAACATGCTCTGATGCCACTTTAATATCGCAAACTGATATTCTATGGTTCTTTACTACTAATTTGTTGTTCATACACTCAATGATGTGCAAAATATTGAATAAAAAGTGCATGCGACATTGTCATGCCCAAATGTTCTAAAATATAGCAGATCTGGAGAGATTATAGGGTGGAAAGCTTTAGAAAGAAGTTGTAAAATTACCACTAATAAATAAGCCGATAGTACTCCAGATATATGTTTCATGTGGGTGGTGCTGAATAGGGAAGATAATGGTGCTCCCTTCTTGTTGTTGATGCCCAACTACAAGGAGGATCTCTCTTGATGAAATATGATGTTTTTTATGAAGGAGGAGTCTGTTGTTGTTGAGACTTTGTGGGGATGATAGTCTCTCCTTCCCAAAGAGATAGACTAGTGCATGCAAAGGATCTGACTCCTCCAAGACCCCTAGAAATTTTTTTTTCTAGAGAGGGTGACATCTCCTATTCTATTGGGAATCTACTGCTGGATGCCCTGAATGTGTTTTCTCCTTTCACACACATAGGGGTTAAGCACATTAGAAATATTCAACTTGCTAGTTGTGTCCTTGGGGGGAAGTCTCAAGTCAAGTACTGTCACTTGATCTTGACTCCTCCGTTTAGTCCAAACTTCTAGCGAAGCCAAGGGGGGTGGTCGCTAAGAAATATTTTTCTAAGGATATTTACGTTTTAATCATTATTAACGGAAGTAAGTCGTTTAGGATTTTTTTGAAGTAAATTCTGATATAAGATTGTTCGCAAATTTAAGTAAATATTCTGCAGCATAACATAAAAAATAAATCTAGAATAAAATAATTGCATATCAGATCAATGCCAATGGATTCAAAGTGAAATAATGTTGTTGAAGTAAAATGTTTTGCAAATGTGTCTTGGTCAGTTTTAATTATTAAGAGATGAGTTGAATTACGGAAGGGAATTATTGATATACTGGAAGTACTGTGAATGTGTCTAGAAGATGACTAAAGTGGTTCCTCACTTAGAAATGTGGGTTGAATCGGAGTCTCTTAGAAGGTGTCCAACACTACACCAACAAGGCTGTATCCTAACTATATCTCAAGGTCACTACTCAGTTGTTCCCGCTTCCTTTGAGAAATTTTCCCACAATTGTCAACTATCATACGCCAGATTTTCGTAATGTTTCTAAGGGGAGTTGATTTTATTAATGAATTATTATATTAATGTGAAGAATTTAGAAAGTGTCGAAAATCACTTTTGATTTCCCAACGATGAGGCAAATCCCGCAGAGGGAAAGAGCATACATGAGTTGGAGACAAAATGTTTATTCCAATTTGATACAACAAATAAGTTTGTAAAACCAAAGGATCAACGACAAATTAGAACCTCAACTATATGTCATTTTTTGATCATCCACCAATAATCGACAGAGCCTTTAGTTGGTGGTGAGAGTATACTATTTAGAATATATGTTGTCATTGATGTCAAAGGGTTTCACGTATGACAAAATAATAACTAGTAGATATGGTCGCAGGATGAATTAAACAATGACACAAATGAAAGTCAAGACTAAGGAATTAGGGATTGTGAAGAGTGAGGGAAGATAGATATTGTTTGATCAATCACTGTAAGGATCGATAGGTCTAAATATGTGTAGATATCAATGGTTGAGATCGTGGTAAGAAAAAGTTCACGGTTGTGGTTGAATTTCACAAATTGGAGTTACAAATGAGATAAATTGATAATACTCACTCATATGATTGAAGATCGTGTGGTGGAGATTAAAGGTGTAATAAGATCAACGACTGAAGAAGATTTTGCTGATACCAAAGCAAGGAGGTTAAAAGGTAATTCAAGTTGCGAAATCAAAACTAATCGCTAGAAATCAGATTGAGATCAACGTTCAAGATCGATCATTAAAATAGATCGAAGGTGCACAACGATTTCATTGAGTGGAGTTGCACAGTTTAGAAAAAATTTGATGTGCATGAAATTTCCTTAAAATCCGCTTTATGATATTTGGAGTCCACCATCGATCTAGATCTAGTGGTCCTCATGGATTTCGTAGATTCAACTAGCAGTTGAGTTAACTGCTAAGATGGGAGCAAAATTTCATTAAGAAATGATTGACAACATGGAAAGTCCAGATCATTTGAGGGAAATGAGAAAGCTTATTTTGAGAATATCGATGATGGTGAATGATTTCTGCACAAAGAAAAGTGAGGATCCACAATCCACACTAAATTGTAGATCCACGGACAAAGGCGAACCCACTAATAAATGGAAATTAGAAAGCAGAAAACGAGAAATCAAGGTCTAGAATAATATGAATTTCTGAAACCCGAAGTCCGGAAGGCGGAGAATCACGAAAAGACTAGGAAAATGTAACAGTTCGTATTTCGCATCCTGCAATCTGGAATATCGACGGTCATGAAGACATGCATGAAATATCGACGACGCGGAAAGATAAGTGTGGAAAATGGAAGGCAAATAATTGCAAAAGAAACGCTTGAGTTTTTGAGAACCCGCATTCCGCATCTGTTACGGAGAGAAATTCCTATGGCTTGGGGTACCACAACAGACAGCTAGACTCCAGAAATCAATCTTCTCCAATATGCAATAGAAATAAACAATCTAACACTAAAGGATCGAACCTCGTACCTTATTTCGGACGGTTGTAGTAGATCCCGGTTGAGCTTTCCAATCTTCAGCTTGAATTGTTATAGCACGTCCTCAACAACAAGTAAACAATACAAGCATACTATATTTCATGGTGTTAGATCTATTCTAGCATATATAATCAATAATGTATAAGAATTTGACATATTCCAATGGAAACAATATTCATTCAAATACACATTACTGGACAGGAAAAGATATTTCTATTAATAAGAATCAGAGATTACAAGTGAAAACCTCTGACGGCACGTCTGCGAATCGGAGAAACTGAATCCCCCACTTGGGCCTCCACCACCTCAATCCTCCATCACTTCGATAGCAAGCTTACTAGTGAAAGGCAAGCTTGGGAAGAACACAACAGTTCTCCAAGGGACAAAGGGATGCAGACTCAAGCATAAATCTTGGCAACAATGGACTATAGTTTCAATGCTCTCAAAGTTCTCTTCTGCTTTCAATGTACCAAGGGGTTCCTTATATAGCTCTTCAAAGGGATACTGAAGGGTCGAATCCGTGCGATCTCAAGGCATATGGAAGGCCAGGAGTCATATGAGTTGGATCCAAGTCAAGGAACAGTCCAAAAGGATTTGGATTTATGTACACATACCGATGTACGCGACTATCGAGGGAATACCCGCGTATGTACGCGGTTATCGGGGAAAAAGCCGCGTATATCAATATTATAATGTTTTTAGGGATGATCAA
>LPNX011218987.1:2236-14141 GCA_001517045.1 Pseudotsuga menziesii
GACGGGTTTAGGTGTCGCATATCCGACGCCTTTAGTTGATATTCGTCGCTTAAGCGACGGTTATGAAAGCTATTTTCTCAAAAAAAATTTACTATCGTGGAAAATATTCTGTCGCTTAAGCGACACTTTACATTTAAGCGACGGTTACATAGGTGTCGCTTAAGCGACGGTTAGTTAAGTGTCGGCTAACCGACGACAAGTTTCCGACGCTTAAAAAAAAATCAAAGTGTCGTACATCCGACAGGAAAGTGTCGAAAATCCGACATGACGGCTGTCGGATTTTTGGTCAAAATGTAGTAGTGTCATTAACAGACCCTCCTTCTAGTGCCATTTGTTGGCCTGATTTTCTAACCTAGGCCAATAAGGATATTATGCCCACACAATTAGCTTAAAGCAGCGTCCGGTGTGTTTGGAGTAGCAAAATCTCGCAGGTTATGGTCCTGCTACCAGCTGAATTTTCTCTTAAGGAGAAACTAAAATTCAGCAAAAATCTATCCTAATGCTATTTTTCTATCTAACTAAATCCTAAAGATTAATTTAAACTGCCTATGTTATCCTATACTTGCTTTCTTAAGGAAAGTCTTCGATTGTTTGAAATTTTATATTTAATTTTTTCAAATATAAAAGACGGTTTAAATTATTCTAAAATTGCACAAATTCTATTTAACAGCTGTTAACTAAAATATACTAAAATAAAACTAATCTTAACTATCTTAACTATCCTATCGATCCTATCTCAGCTGAGAGCGTTTTTAAATACTATATTAATTATTAATTAATATAAGATGAACAGAAAGATAAAGTGTACGATCTAAATAGAAATATTTAAGCCATACATACTAAATCATTCTGCTATAAAATAACTTAACAGAGAAACTGAAAATAAACAATTATTTCAATTTTCTAAAGTGTCTAATTAATTAATAACTAATAACCAACATAGCTATTTGAATAAAAGATAATGTCTAGTATGAAATCATTGTAAAAATACAAACGATATTTAATAGACATAAATGTATATCCTTATATCTTGAATTTACAGTAAAAACGCTGATAAATTCAGTCACAATGACATATTAATTCAAATATAATATTGGGCTGACAAAGTAAAAATTACAAATAAACACAAGCATAACAAAGTATATTGTATTAATATTAAAATAGAAGATCATATAGTGAAATATAGAGTGTGTCCAAAACAATACCAGTCATAATATTAACTTGTAGATTTCCAGTTACATCCCATATCCAAAGATCCAACTTCAGTAAGGAAATAAAACCAGCATCAAAATATATCTCAAGTATGTCTCTCTTCTGTCACTCCATCCCCTTATTTCATAAAAACTTCTGACTTATATAATACTATTAGTCTTTCGATTCCAGGTTTCCCATTAATGCTACATGCAATATTATAGGATTCCTATAACTATCAAAGAGAATCGAATCTCTTTTATCAGACACCTGTCACTAGAAGATAACAATAAAAACGACTAGCCTGAATATTTGCTGGTTTACAGGAACTGGCAAATTTGTGGCCGCTGTTGAAATTCCAATCTTCAATGAACAGCCACGTCTTCCAACTGAAATCCAACATATTAGAAACTTCCTGAAACTGTGGAGAAGAGCAATGACATATCTTCCTGTTTTTAAACAAACAAAGCATCTCATTAAAAACCAATTAAAACAGATATAACGAAATAAACCATAATTTAAATGTGTGCCTGTAAAATTTGCGATTTTACATGCATGCACAACAAAGTTATTTTACCTATTGACAGAGAGGCAAATTATGTAACCAAAAATGGAAATATTCATTAAGCTATACTTTGCAAATCAACCACCCTTCTGGCTTCAGCTAGCTTGGCTTTAAGCCTGATAATCACTAACTTTTGTTTTTCTATGTGTTCAACCAGATGTTGATTCGTACCTATTATTGACTTTTTCACCTTTTTACATTGGTTCTTTTTTATATTCATTTCTTTCCACCTGCTAATCCAGTTCAACAACTCCTCCCTGAAAGTCTTATGTTCCTCCTTAGTCAAAGCTGCATTAGATTGACACTGTTTAAGTTCATCTTTCAATTCTACAATCTTGGTCTTGTATACCCTGTCCAAAACTTGTTGAAGAGTTTCTTCTTCATTTTCGTGACCTGAATTGGCTTCCTGAGGAGGATCAGGGTTATCTATGTTTTGACCAGATGATTGAAGACTGATAAAAGATGGTTCGCAATCCGAACTATAAGCGTTCATACACGATGGAGCAACTTCTGCTTTACCCGACTCTGTACTATTTTTAACCAGTTTTGCACTATTATCCTTTATGAGATTGGTTTTATTTATATGAGTAGTGTCAAGAACCGACGATGGAACGTCGTCCTCAATATGGACAATCGAAGGCTGAGTATCCTATTGATTAGCCATAGGAACAGAAATTGTAGGTACATTGTTCATGCTTCTAGTAACCCTCCTCGAAAACACAAGATTTCCTGATTCAAACCCTCCTCTATCACAGCATACCTGTGCTAGATGATCTAGTTTATGCATAGACTCCTTGCCATGTTTACGAGGACTATTTGGCTCAGATAGATTTTTACAATCAACAATGTTAATATTTTTGCTTTCGGTTAACTTGTCCTTTGTTTTTGCAGGAGTACTATAACATTTATCAAATGGGGATCGGTTCAAAGCTGCTTCAGAGCAACAGGGAACTACATTCCCAACATCATCACTACTAATACCAGCATTTATGGGTAGATTGGCTTCCTCAAGCCCTTTACCCTCTGATTCAGTCTCAGGAACATTACTGACATCAAGCTTTATAGTAGCCTTTCATTTCCTACGGGTCTTTGGGGAGGGGTTCGACCAATATTGAGTCGGCCCCAAGTGACACTCAGTTAAAATTCATCCCACGATTTACCATTTAAAGACAGTTGATGCTATATTATGATTTTGACTAAACCATGGTGAAATAAAATTCTATCAGGGTTATCGAAACTTTGAACCGAATGCGACATTTTTTTCAAAATTTTCCACAGATAAAATGGTAGATTAAGCCTACAGCCTTTTAATGCTAACAGGAGTCGTAGGTGAAAAAAACGTCCATCGCAAGACACATACCTGACCAAAATCTCATAGAAGGCTCGCCATTCAAGCTTCAGGAACTTGACAGAAACCCCTATCTTCAGTTTTGCATTATCTGGTAATGGCAGCAGCAAGGATAGACACTTCTTTTTATTAACCTTACCACCTTTGAACCAGCGCTCTCCAATTTGTGGGAGCTTTGTAGCCTCTGTGATTTTGTCTTCGTTAACGATGAACTTAAAACCCTCGATCAGTGCAATGTCTTCTTTTAAATTCAAAGCAAACAGTTTGGTCACCTCTGCGTTATGGCCATCAAAACACTTAAAGAACTGCCCCCATCCAACCTTTTCAAATAGCAGGGCGACCTTCTCATCTGCTTCTACAAGCTCTGAACCTGAGATTTCAAAATGATTCAGTGGAGCAATAGCATCCTCAACACTATCCTAGTTTTGAAATGGAATGAATGGGGCTGTGAAGAGGGAGGGGATAGGTATCCAAGTGCATGACATGATGTGAAATATCAAAACTTCACATGCTTCAAATCTGACAGATATGAGGGCTCCAAATTTGGCCATTTTAGCTGAACTTAGTGATGATGAATGCTATAGCCAACGTTCTATTATGATACATGCATGATTAGCCACGACTAGCAGTAAAACTTAACCAATTCTTCATATCAGGGATCGTTTTGATTGATAGGTCGTAAATCAAGACATTGATTACACACAGTGGTCATGATGAGCTCGTACATCGTTGCAAAATGGAATGGTTATCAACATTAAATCCTGTTGATACGATTCATCAATATATTCACAGCTATCAGTTACTCACAAGGTGTTAGCCAAATCTCCATGCCAACACAGCGATCCATGTAACAGGTGTTATTTATTTGACATATGGGTGATGTATCCTCGTAAACTCTGTCAATTAATGGTCTCCTCCAGTTTTTCGTGAAAGGTGGTAGCGTTTATTGACAAGGCGATATAGTATCGAAACCATACACCCTAATGTTTTGCATGACAACTAACTAATAACCTAATTTAATATTTATGCCATGTATATACATAAAATTTCATAAATCTAGTTTGAAAACTTTCCAAAATGCCATCGATTAATATCCTAAATCGAATTTGATAAGATACTAAGCTATAAAACTATAACATATGAAGATTCCCATATGATACTCATTTATTTACTAACTATCACTAGTACAAAATGAGGAATTAGCTACTAGGTGACTAAAAATTCTAGTCACCACATGTTTTCCAAGTGATTTACTACTAAATATGAGCAATTTTGATTGACTCAACTATAAACGACTAAAATTAACAACTAATTTAGTCACCAGTTAACAAATATGACTAGATAATAAGTGACTGAGTTAAAAATGACTAAAATAAATGACTAATTTAGTCACGACATAAAAAATGACTAGCTAGAAGAATATGAATTAGTCATTTATGTTAGTCATTTTTAATTGTGTCATGGAAAATTGCAAATTTGGCAATGAAGTGTAATTTTTGTAAGTCGTCTACCTTCTATTAGTAATATTAGTGCCATGCACCTCGATCTTCATAGATCCAACAAAACAATTGCATGAACTTTTAGCCTTATGGGGGCTTTTATGGTTCGCAAAAAGAAAAAAATTCTCTAGATTTCTATTTTTGGCGAATCAAAGGTCATGATAATTGATTGGGCCAGAGGTCTCACCAAGTTGCAGTCATTGAGTTATATATGATTGTTGGTTGAAAAGGATTGGGCTCCCAAAGAATTGTTTTCTTTCTTTATCCTTCAGGCACATGTACAGGGAGTTCAATTCTGACGTGGACCTACTGTGTTGAATACTTAGGCTAAGAGGACTAGATTTACAAGTAATTTGTCTGAATCTAAGAAGATGCTTGAAGACACATCTAAGAAGAGTAAATGGAATTGGAATTCAGGAAATTCTAAACATGGTGATGAGATTGGTGTTGGTGGACAAAAATTGAAATTGGCAAATATTGGTATTGAGCTTCACGTTGGGTCTCCACTACCTTCAGAATGGCATCATTAATTTTTAGACCTTCAGGTTTGTTCTGTGTTTTTCTTGATTATCTATTGTGTTTGTTTTCTTTGTTTTGGATGTGGTGGAGATGAAATGGCTAGATCATAATTCCCTTATAGTAACAGAGGAATGCTACACCTGCAGATGCACTATAATAGGACATAAGGATCAAATCTATTATTGGATATCCTATGATTTTCACAAGTTGCAGCCCCGAAAATAGGTCAAACCTGCCCATGTTCATAATAATATTGCTATGTTTAGAGATAAAACTCAAGAACTAGCAATTCAAGGGTTGGTAGACCAAAAATGTTGTGTACAAGATTTCAGACTAAAGGTTATAATATCTAAGAATTTCCTCGCTTCAAGGTTCAAGGGAGGGACCTGGACTCTTTACTTTCCCTATGGGACCCCTTCCAGAAACACTTACGAGAGGAGTTGTGCAAGTATTTACCTGCTGTTGCACCTCTTTTTTTGTACTAAAGTATAATGCTTTCCCAAATACTTAAACTGCGTAATCTGCTTAATATTTTTATATTTGTAAGATTCATGAGTAGCCCCCAGGAATTGTAAGACTCATTGATTAACTTCAGGGATTACAACAGTCTCATACGGAAATAAGCCTTCCATTACTCGAAGAATCCAACCTTTTAACAGACTAATTCAAAATATATACAAAAGGAGAAGGAAACTAAATATAGAATTAGAAAGTTAATTCCTAAATTTATGCTAACAATCTGGCAGCTTCATAAGATATCCTAAATGAATTCAAGTGCATTCTATCCTATTTCTAACTTAACTCTTCCATTGATAGCAAAGCTAACTCGATTCTTTCCAGAACTAGTTCACTAAATTGATTACCACTAACCTAAACATATGGAGAAGATTCAATTAAGGGAAACCCACTCCCTTTTGTAAAATTTAGAATCTTAATTTTCAAATGGCCACCTTGCAATTTGAGAGTGATTCCCCTGCATCATTACGCCGTAAGGCATTCAACAAGTGGGACTCTACTCGCCGAAGTTAATTCTTTTTTGTTTTTTAACTGTCGATATTTTCATCCGACGATTCGGATAATCACCATCGTTGATCAGTTACCTGCAACTGCACATGTCCCATCACCATAAAAGAACGCGGTATTGTTGGAGGCGTAGCAACAATGGAAGATTGTGGAGTAGATTAAGCATTATTGTAACCCTCTTCGCGTGAATGGTGCACAAATTGTTATCTTCGAAGAGGCCAACGAGGTATGCCTCTGCTGCTTCTTGCAGTGCAGCCACTGCTGATGACTGGAACCTCAAGTCCGTCTTGAAGTCCTGAGCAATCTCCTTTACGAGCCTATGAAGGGTAGCTTTCTTATCAGCAGCTCTATGCTCTATGCTTACGAGCCAAGGGTTTGATGTATATTTGTTATTGATTTTGCAAAAATATTGTATATACCGTTCTTGTATCCGTCGGTTTAGCTCTTGTGATTTTTGCAATAGGTAATATTTTTAACTCAAAGTAGTATATTGTCTATCATGTTTTTTAAGATTTATTTCCTCAATATGTTTAACGGACGATCCGATTTCAATACAATGTTTCTTCAAGATCCCTTGATAAAAGAAATTAAGGAAGGTGAGCATGACTTGTTATGTAATTCTTCTTTTGCAGTGGTGCCAGAACCAGAAGAAAGAATGTGGTGGGATGAAGATGCAATTATTGTGAGTGACGATGAAGAGAGTGTGCATGATGAAGATGATTGCAGTTATGATGATAAACACTCGGGAGCCGACCATAGCGTGAATGCCAAGTTAGTCGTTTCCTGGTGCCTCGGTGTAGTCAAATAAATCTCTTCATCCTTGGGAAAATAAGAGCTCTAACAGGGGAATCCTAAGGATACTTTAACACAGAAAGCCATTGTTTGTTTCTACTTCTTTATATGACTGTTTGCTGCACTTTTATGCAGTGGAAACCTTAGCCTCTTGTCCTATAAAGGAAAAAAATCCAAACACTGATCTCTATATTTATTATGCATGAAGCTCTGGTGATTACCAGACTGATATTAAATCTGGTGAATCACATCTGTGAATGACAATTTGAATTTGTTGTATATAATTCTTATTGGTTGAATACTAAATTTGGGATATTTTTGATGAATTAATGACTAAGCATTGCAGGTGGATGGATGCCAATCTTTTATGTTTGCACTATTTTTCTATTAGTTGAATTAAAGGCTTTGGCAAGGAAGCAGAGGTGATTTGAAACTGATCTTTTGTTGTCAATACTTTGAATTTGAAAATGATCTTTTGCTGATATCAATACTTTAATTTGTAATTTATATGGGGTTGAAAATCCTGCATGTTGTACCTATACCTGCATCGTCCACTACGTTGTTCTTTCAAAACAATTTCCATCCTATCCCATGTAGATTTCTATCAAGAATTCAAAGATATAAGAACACATACACTGATTTATACAGATATATAGAAGGCTTTATACATTGATTTGAGGTGTTCACATATTTCAATGGCAAGCACGAGGATGGCGTTTGGAATCCTTTTGATGATTGAAATAGCATTTTGTGATCTTGTGCAAGGACTACGAGTGAAATGGGGTACAATTTCCATGCACCCACTTCCTCCAATATACATCATAGTGCAACTGCTGAGAGACAATGGTATCAAGAAAGTGAACCTATTTATGCAAATCTTGACACCATGAGGGCTCTGGCACTCAGCAACCTCGAAGTCATGGTGGCCATTGCCAATGAGATGCTCTAGGTGTTAACCCTGGATTCTCAAGCTACTGACAACTGGGTTTCCAGAAATGTGACCAGATATACTTTTCATGGCGGGGTTAATATCAAGTAAGACGTCCCATATTTATCATTGAATCTCGTTTATGTTTAATTTTCAGAGCTGTGTTTAGACTAGATTGAACATGTGGGTGCATAATTGTTGGGCTTGTAAGTAATGGGTCTTGATTTTTATCCATTAAGGTAATACCATTTCTCAGCTCTGAACTACACATGATTTAGATTTTTGAAGCAGATAGTAAGTACCGTGTGAGGAAATATTTGCAAGTATTGGTATATTTCTAATCTAAAATTGCATCACCCACTGTACAGTCTTGCATTCTTGTTTTTATTTCAAGTTCTTGAAGCCATTCCAAACACCCTTTCTCTGTGTAGCTGTGGCTTCTCCTGAATGTAAAGGTAGTTTTTGATCCCTTGTAAGTAGATTATATCAGTTTTTGGACTGGAAGGTTTTACAGAGCTCCAGTCTTTAGTTTCATGATACAGTGGTTCGTAACAAAGTTAGAGTGTTGAGAAGCTTCATACATCCAAAGTACGGGGAATATAATATATATATAAGCTCATTTGAGTTATACAGTGAAACTACTATCCAAAATATATATATATATGGTTGCTAAGTACGAGAAAGATAAAAAAGAGTTAGTCTAATAAATTTTTCATGATAGTCATATAATTGCTTTTGTCAAATTAAATACTTCGTTAGACCATATATATGATTATGAGTGCAAAGAATGCATTTAGGCCTAGCTGTCACACCATTTTTTCCTATCAAATTTCAAATCCCCTTAAACTTTTTTTAGGATGTGGAGTAGACTTTTTTTTAAGAATGTGGAAAGCTTATATGTCACAGAAACGAGAATTCTAAGTGTAGGATGGAAGATGATGGGTTTTGATCAAATCAAGACTGAGATTGCATGAGATATAAACTACATATGATAATTGAGATTGAGTCTTTCTACTACATTGTTTCTCGATCCCATAAATATTTTTTGAAATGGACAATTTCGGGACCAAAACTTGCAAAGTAGAAACGTTATTGGGTTGTTGGTTTGCCATTCCACACTTCTGGTCAGTGTTCTTGTCACAGGTGTCAAATATTTTACAGCGCTATGGTAATAAAATTATTATTATTGTTTCTAATTTTATTTTTATGATAATGGTATAGAAAAACCTTAATCATACATTTTGGGCATTAAAACTAGATGGTAAACCTAGCTTAGCTTAGTTTGCAACACGGCGTTGTTATTGCACCCCTGGGTACAATTGCTAGTTTATCCTTAGTAAAAGATCTAGAGTAACCTTGGTAAGCAACATTACAACTTTGGGAGAAGAGAGGTCTGTAGTGATTTGGAGCATATAAACCCAATATTCATTGTTCGTTTAACCTAGTCCACACAATAAAACAAAAAATATAAAAATAAAAATAAAAATTATATAATAAAATAATTTTAAAAAAAATCTATATAACTTATATAAACAAATAAAAAAAAACAAACCAAACCACTATAAACATAGTTTATGAAAAAAAATATACATATATATATACCTAAAAAACGGAAAAAAACCATTATCCAAAATAAATAATAAAAATAAAAAAATATATATGAAAACACACAAAAATTTATTTTCATGGTAGGTCGAACAGTCTTGACCCAACCGCTACAGCAGCAACGGCATTCTGATTTTCCTTACCATTCTTCAATCCAACAATTTAGATTGCTGCTCAACCTGCTACTTCTTGTCAAATAGCCTAACCGTTCGCGCCAAACATTGGAGGGTTCGCACCAAACATTGGAGGGTTTGGTGGGTTTTGGATATGGATATTGGCCATACACGTTGAAGAGTTTGGGATCGATATTAACCACGGTTGATTTCACAATTTCTCTATTTAATTGCCATAGCTACCATGGATAAAGCGGCATTGGAGAGAACCTGGAGACTTTTGAAGAGGCCGGCCGCGAATTCTGCACCTCTGGCGTCAACACCACCTTCTTTGCATACAAAATCCCTGGTAAGTAGTGTGAATTGATAAATTTTTAGTGAATGTTGAATAAAAACCCTATCCTCCCCTCACCAGAGAGTTTCCATCCATCATGATTTTGGAGAATTAAATTTTTAGTGAGTAAATTTTAGGAGTAAATTATTTTTAATGAGTAAATTTTTAGTACTATAAAATTTCGCAAAACATCTTTGCCTCTTGTCGCCAGTGGAAGGTAAAGGGTTTGGATAGTCAGCAACCTAAAAAAAGGTGAATACTACTGTGACTTTGCACTTGAAGTTCGATTTATTCAAGTATATAAAGGGCCCTAAAATAGTGCAAAATGCATAAACTTTTAAAAGAGCATTCTACCAATAGACCGTTCTACTACAGTCATGACATAGGATATGTGTAGTATTCATCCACTTGAAGTGCACAAATCGAAACCCTATGACACAGGTTGCGTGTAGTATTCATCCACTTGTAATATTCTGGGTACACGTACCCATAATCGGTGATGAAATAGCTTAAAATTACAAGGGACATCATAGCCTGATGCAGGGGAGAAGCTTGGTTGCTGCAACAAACCCTAACACAAACATGCCAAAGCTCTTGTTCACACTTGGAATGTCTGGTATGTGTCCCCTGGTATTGGAGACTAGAAATGGTAAGGACAGGAAACATATGTGACAATGGTTCAAAAGTTGTGGAATTATTGCGATAGTCTGCATAGAAAACTGCAGGAAATGGGGAAACCATTTTGGAAATGGTAGCAAATGTTTTCAAGTAAAGTCTATCTAGATCCTGTATCATCTATCTATGAAAACCTTATTTTTCAATAGATTAGATCCCATAACCCAAAATCAATCTTCCGTAATGCAAAATCAGACCCTGGAACACAAAACCGGAATTATGCAATAACTACAAGGCAAAAATGAAACATTTGTAATAGTTTTCAACACATTTTTATGTTCCAAAGTTAAAAGAAAAAAAAAGAACGCTGGGTGGTTTCCAGCGATCAGGAAAATGGCTGAAATGTCTGTGGGGTCTGGAAGCATTCTAGAAACTGGAAACACATTTCTGGTCTGCTAGAAATGGTTATAGAAGATATTCCCTTGCCACAAAGCAAGCTAAAACCTGTCTTGCATTTTCTTTAAGAACTTCTAGACTCTAGTATTGTCACTAAACTAAATACAGGATGGTCGATGCAGTTAAACTATTACCTAAACCACAAGACGAAATTCAATTGATGG
Organism: Pseudotsuga menziesii; assembly: GCA_001517045.1. Taxonomy (NCBI): domain Eukaryota; kingdom Viridiplantae; phylum Streptophyta; class Pinopsida; order Pinales; family Pinaceae; genus Pseudotsuga; species Pseudotsuga menziesii. Next base: position 13,389 of record LPNX011218987.1, read on the forward strand.
AATCCAAGTCTTGCCTACCATCGTCCTCTATATCAACCAGTTGTACAGGAAATTTTTATAGTTTTAAGCATATTAAGTGTATTGCGTGTAAAATATGTCAAATAATTACCGTTGCATATTATTATGTATCAATGAGAATAATTATTCAACATTTGAATTGATTCAATGCAAAAATTATTTTCAGCAAAACGCTTGATTGCCCATCCTTCAATACACAAAAAACTAACTGCTCACAAAGTGTGAGTAATGAAGTATCTTTAGATGTCTGCTCTATCCAAAATGTGTCCTCTCTTGAAACGGGGATCTTTCTCAAAGACACTTTCCACAGACCTGCCTGGAGCAATGATAAAATTAAAGACAGCCATGCACTATGCCTTAAGAATAACCAACCCCTTTCCTTCACACTATGCTCTTTGTATAATGTTTGAAGCTGAGAGAGTATATCTAGAATGATATTTGCCAGCTGTGATAGCTCCCCTGTATGGCCAAAATGAACATTATGGCACAGAATTCTGCTAAAACTTATGAAGTATTCAAATTCAAGCAACTTGTCTTTGCCCAATTCAGGACTCCATGGCAAAGCACCAGCTTCCTTAACATCAATATCTGATAGAGTGATCCAGCCAAGTACAAAACAATATCTTTCAAGTATAGGCTCATGCACTTGGGAAGCTTCCCTATTCTGCCACACTTCCAAAATGCGACAAACAACAGAATAGAGATCAGACCAATTTAAACCCAGATATTGAAGAA